>MU228172.1:939899-957021 GCA_018584345.1 Thuja plicata
AAAAGTGTCTCATTGGCCCAAAACTCTTACACCCTCTTACACCTTCTTACAAGATCCTTCACATGTGTACTTTAAGTAAACTTTGACCCATCACATCCAAAGTTGCTCACACATGTGTGAGCAAAGTTGGCCTTTTGTATGGCTTATATTTCCCTCATGTGGCACCTATGTGGATGCCACATGAGCTCCACCTCATCCAAGCCCTCTTTCTCCTCCAAAAACTCTATAAATAGAGGCCTTTTCCAAGAGCAAACCATCTCCATTTTATGCATTATTATCATGCTAAAATAGTTCTAAAATTCTTAGTTCATTTTCATGCTTTCATGCTTTAGTTCATAATCTAGAAATCATATGCTAGGATAATGGAATGAATCTAGTTTCTAGTTTTCATGTAATCTTGCATAGCATATTAACATAGTGTGCATCATCATTCTCATTGCATTCAATGAATAGCTTGAGACAAGTTCCTCATACTTGTTCTTGAGCTTTTCATTATCTCATTAATTTGCATCTTAGTTTACATTCAAAGATCAATAGTGGGATTTTATATTGTGTTGGGAGAGAACACCCACACACCTCTCTAAGAGCAAATCAACAAGGTCTTGGGTGCCCTTGTTCAGCTCATCGGAGGTTGTAATGAAAGTATTCTTATTTTTAGTAGTATGCTTTAGATATGCATAATGTTGTTAATTTAATGTTTATCTCTAACATTTGCATGTCTGAGCGTGCTCCCAACAGGTTAGGTTTCATTGCATACACCTAGGACATATTAGATTCCTCCTATGGGTTATGAAGCATATGGTGATTTAGTAATTTTGCATGTTTATAAGTTGTTATCAAAACCCTTAGACAAGAAATCATGAAGATTTGTAACTCATGATGAAGCAGTTTACAAAATTCAAAAGGAATTGAAGAGACCGGTCATTGAGGAAAACAAGGAGAATGATATCTAACCTAGAGAATATATTTGGAAGTAGTGATGTAGGAACATCTCATACTACTACAACAAAAAATGAAGCTAAGAGAAAATAGAGAAAACCAACTACTAGTGAAGTTAAGTCTCAAGGGGAATTGTCAAGGAAGAAAAGTGAAAACATTTCTACTCTAAAGAAAACTTATAAGATGAAGAGAAAATATATAGAGGTAAAGGATGTTAAGAAGGAAACTAATGAAGAAAGGACAAAATCAGACAAGGATGCTCTGAACTGAATAAGAGTGGTGAAAATAAGAAGGCCCCTTCCATTCATGATATTGCAAAAGGTATTGTGGACAATGGTAGACTTGATACTATTGAAAGAAAATACACTTTGGGGAGTGATGAAGAAAAGAAGAAGATAGAAGATGCAATTCTGTTTCATTTTCACAAATTTTGTAGAGTGATCCATTATTGCATTCCTAATGAGTTATATCATTTGATTGATGCTAGATGGAGCACTGCACTACAGTTGGATAAAGAGATTATGGAAAGGGCACTAATCCAAGTGCAACCTGAGTTGTGTGTTGAAGATTATAAGATAATGATTACTACTGACAAGCATAAATTCAAAATTAAGAGGAGAGAAGTTAGACTTCTAATTGATGACACATAGGGTGTAGATAATGAAATTTTTGAGACATGAGAAGAGATACTATAGATAAATGAGGTAGCGTCCCAAGAAGAACAAGTTCAAGCATAATTAAATGAACCAATGCAGGTAGATGATACATTTTCACTAGATCAGTTAATTGGAAATATTGTTCTTGATGTTCCTAACTTGGTGAAGAACATTGGAACACAAAATATCAGTCTATCAAAAATAGGTGGTGATGAGATTGAAATTGTAGAAATAAAAGGAAAAGAGGATTCATCCTCACCATTACCTATGGAACATATAGAGGAAATGATTTTTGAGAAGGAAGAGGAGAAAGTTGTAGAGAGTAAGAAAGGGGAGACACAGAAAAATATTGAAGAACCTAAGACTAAAAGGAAATTAAGTTCTAGAGAAACAAGTGCAAGGAAGAAAAATAAACCAATGAATTCTACACAAGAGGAAGAAGAGGAAGTTGATGAAGATTAATTACTGACCACACCGGTCGATATATCCAAAATGAAACCTAATGAATTAATGAAATTTTTAGAACAATTGAGGACAAAGGCCATCAAAGACAAGGTGAGATCAAATAAGAAGACGGTGATATTATTAAGGAAAGATACATATATTCTAGTTGAGTTAGTGCTCAAGGTTGAATATGATGAAGCTGATACTACTATTGATCAGATGGAAACTATTGTAAAGGAAATTCTAGATCAAGGTCCAAATTTGTGGTTAGCTGTAGTGAATCTCACAAAGGAGAACTTAGAAAATAAGATGATACACATGCTAATGGAAAATATTACCAGAAATAGGATCAAATTGTCAGAATTGATAAAGGAAGTTAATACTACATTGACTGACATAGGTCAATTATTTGCAAAAGTATCAAGGTATCCTTATTTTGTTCAAGATTTGGAACAAAGCAGAGCTGAAGCACAAAAGGAATTGAAGAACTTAAGTGGTCAACTTGATCCATTGTCAAGTTCAATCACTACTTAAAATAGTCAGGTCAAGAAAATTTCACACAAGGCTAAGCAGATTTAGAGTGGACAAGAGAAGAGAATGATCACTCTATTGGAACTTCAATCAATCTAATCTCCTATAGTGGAGGTGATGCAACTGAATGTGAAGAAGGTAGAAGACATACTTTCCTTACCTAGCATGAGCACTCTAGATATAATAGAAGATTTTTCTTCTAGTTTGATTAAGAAAATCATTTCTATAGGTCACTTGTAGAAGGTATGAGAAACATCCTTGAATTCAGAAAATATTAACTTCAAGGTGATCTTTGACAGGATGTAAGTAAGATTTTGTATACATATATTTTAGTTTTTGTACCTTTGTAATTTTTGTAAAAGAGGGAGTATATGTATGGGGGAGTATATGCATGTATGGAGAGTATGTGTGTATAGATTCATAAGTTGATATTATGATTGCATGATTGTAAGCAGTTAGAAAATGTTTTCAATCAATGCCAAAGGAGGAGATTGTTGGTATTGTGTTGGGAGATTGTTGGATATTGAGGTGCAGTCATAAACAGTCACTTATTTGGTTGTTATTGATGGAAACTAAGTTAGTATAGTGAAACTAAGTTAGTACAGTCATGATATACTACAGGTGAAGTGAAGATACAATTAGTAAGAAGGTAATAATAAAAATTGGTGAAGTCTAGAAGATCTATGGATAGTGAGAACATCACTTTGGTGGTGATCATTGTAGAAGTGGGATAATGAGGAACAGTCACAAATATGGCTTCAACCAGTTTATATTGCAATGTGGTTCCAATCACAACTCATTTAGTTGAGAGGTGAAATAGTTTTGTGTCACAGACGTCAAGACAGGTAGAACATTTATGATCTTTAGTACCAGTCAGTAGATCATAGATTGGTAAGCGATAAAGTATGTGTGATCATTTATAATGATATGATGATATGGATTAAATTTTTTACATTCAATGTTTTGATATTTATGAGATCAATGAAATATTTAAGTCAGATTTGAGGTGTTGCATTGGAGAAGTCAAAATGTGTTTGACTACTTTGGAAATATAACTTATAGATCTTATCTTGACCTAACGCAGTCATGATAAATCATTTTATTAATTGATACTATCAATGGGACACATGGTGCTTTTGCGGGAAAGTAATTTGAAGATAATTTTTATGTCAGTGGAAGTTCTTTATGTATAGGAACTTCTCATATTGAAAAGTTGTTTTTGAGAGAATTTGTAAGAGTTGTTTTGGTGATAAGGGTTTTATGATTTCAACTTGAGGTTGTGATTAGAAAGATGATAGAAAGAGAGAAGAGAGAATTTACAGAGTATAGAGAAATTATTGGATCTAACAAGAAATCAATACTACATCTAGATCACTAATCAATATTATTCCCTAATAGTTGCAGCAATTTAAATCCCTTAACCGGGTGAAATCTAACAAGTTCTTTTTTCTAAATCATTTAATAGGGTAACTTATTTATTGAGGTTAAAATCCTCTAGAGAGGTAGATCATATCTGATCTAAATGTACTCCTAATAGTTTACTAGTCACTCCTAACAGGGTGAACCCTTAGAAAGGGTATTTCTAGCTCCTAATAGGGCAAAATCATTTATTGCAGTATTGGGCTTGCGGGTGTCATCCCCATCGTGGTTTTCTCCCTCTCAATGGTTTCCATGTGAAAAATATCTATTTCATGTGTGGATTCTTGATATTACTTTCCTTTATGTATTTGCATCAGTTATACGATTTATAGTTTGGAAAGTACTTCAACAGTTATTTAGATCAGTGGTTGAATTAGGATACTATTTGTTTGGAATCATTCACCCCCCTCTTATTACCTATTATTTCCAGCACTAGGTAGTGATTTTATTTAGAACTAGGGAGAGGATGAAGGTGGTAGATCCAACCAATAGGTTGTGACTACCAATAGGAAATAAAGTGATCAAAATAGAAAATATCCCACTCTTTAACCAAGGCTCCACTGTTTAAATATGAGGAAACCTCAAAACCTTATATTAGTTATTACTTAATTTAAACTCTCTTTATTAACCTAATAAAGCTGAATACAAGTGTAGGAAAATCCTAGGATTAAGGGAAATAAATATCCCTCTAAAATGCCCTTTGGTCAAAATATAAAAAAATAATAATCAACTTAACAATTTTGGCCTTGTTTATTTATATTATGATATTTCCAGATCAAGCTTCAGTTTAAACTCCCAACTTAGCAATATTTTCCTTTCTTTCCATATTCTCATCATATTTGACTACATACTTAATATGAAGATCTTCTTCCTCTGTTTTCCATCTAATTACCGATAGTTTCTTTCCGTCTATGACTTTTTTCATAAACTTTATTTGTATGGTTTTCTATAATGTCAAATTTTAGTTATAACTCCTTTTCCCTATTAAAATTCTACATATAAGTATTAGACTTGCTTTAAATATTAGAGGTTCATATTCATTTTCATTATCCACCAGTTCAATTAATGGGTATTTTAAGACCCAATCAATCTCAAAATTCTTTTTCATGTCCAAATCATGCTCTATTTTTTAATCTTGATTTTATTTTCTCCTTATGTGTACTTACAACAACATCATCTATGTAATTGTCATCCAAGTAAATTAACTCGTTATGTCTAGCCTGTGTATCCCTTGGAACATAGTCTATGACATTGACACCTAAGTCAAATAACTCATATCTTCCCTCGAGATATTTCCTATATTAATATTTATTATATTTTATGGCATAGCTACATCTAATGGACCATCAACATTGCAAAAGTAGGACATTATGGTTTCTCATTTTGATGGCCACTTTACACAACTTTTAGGAGTCTTCCTTGATGACATCTCTCACAAAATAAAAGAAGTGAAAAATGTCTTTTTGTTTAAGAATGAATAATACAATACATATCCCTCATTCCTTTGGCCCTAGATGTCTCCCTATCTAAATAATCTATTACAATTAACTAAAATGACAAAGAAATAAATATTATATAACAATAAAAGACATTGTCAATTACCTTTAGGTTTTCCCAGATTCTATGAGATTTATATATGCTAGATTAAAAATTTGGGGGTTCTTGCATGATAATAAAATGATACATGTAAAATTTGGGTAAATCAAAGCTAATTTTTAAGGTGATTATGGACCTACAATCAACATAGACCTATTGTTGGATTAGAAAAATTGGTCCTCCTACACAATTAAATTATAATTTCATTGGAAAAATGAGTCCTCCAACATATTGAACATTTAATATTTTTTGGTAAAATGGATCCTCATAAATAACATATTTTTTTATGGTATTGACGAATATGTGGGTGAATTAATACATTCATATGATATTTTAGGTAAAAATATTAATTTTGACATCAAAATATTGTAGTTTCTATTAATGAGAATACTAATTATGTATGGGTGACTAAATAAGTTAATGGTGAATTCACATGCATTGGAACCATAATGCATAAACATCAGGCAATTTGGCCATGCCGTAGTGAGAAACAAATTCGACAATTTCAAATTGTTAAATACAAACTATCCACAAATTGACATGTTAAATACAAACTATCCACAAATTGACAAAAAATGAAACTAAAAAAATCCATGCTAAGAAAACCTTAGAATAGCATCAAAAAACATTATGAAACAAAAGAAGGTGATGTTTTCATCATCTAATTAGCTAAAGTCAATAGAAAATATCATTTTGTTAATGCTATTTTTAACATAGAAATGTAAATATGAAATATTACATGTATGTTAGTGTTTAAATAGTGTTTTTTTGTGACATTGATGTCTAGAATTTACCTTATATGATTATAGTTCTTATCCTTCAATAATGTGGTCTAAACCTTGTTCCTTATCAAAATTCAAAAACTACTCCCAAATTTTAAAATTAATTTTTTTGCACCTATGCGTCATTCACCAAATCAGACATGTATATGCAAATTAAACTTATGAAAAAAGTTATTTAAAAAAAATCACTTTGTAAAATAAATATTTTCTTAAAGTTAAAGTAAAACAGAAAAAAAAAATATTTGTTTAAATTCATTTGGACAATGACTTTGATGTGCATGCGTATTTGTATGTCTTTAAATGTAGTTTTCCAAAGTAAACCATTATTATGACTCTTCTTACAAACTTCATCTTTGGAAAAAAATGAAAGGGGAGTTTTAAGATATTTGGTGTAATTGTATATCATGGAGAATTATAAGTTTTAAGTTGGTAGCTCAAGCTAATCTTATCTATACAATACAAAAATAAATCGAAGGAAATTTATGTAGAAAACCTTGAAATAATACTAAAATACATTATAAAAGATAATAATATAATTTTGTCCTTAATTAATCCTCTAAAAATGACTGATTGCCAAATTTTAAAATTCAAATTTTATTATGTTGATAGGTGTCTTGTTGGGGGATTCATTGTCGGAAAGTTGTCAACCATCCTGAAAATATGCCTTCGGTGGCCTTTCTTGGTTGGTTTTCTTTGCTGCCAAATTTGCATGTGGCGATGACATGTCTTTTGCTTGGTGCTCTATGGTGTCGGAGCACCCTAAGGTCTTTAGTGAGATCTTAAGAAATTTTGTCTTGTAGGTTGGTTTGGCCAACCATTCAAGAATAAGGACTAATCTATAAAGTCCCTAGTGTGTTTTGAAGTGTGGTTAGTGTTAGGAAAGGTTAGGGTTTGAAGTTGTTAAGTCTAGTTGATTCTAGGGGTCTAGAACCTAGAAGTCAACTCAAAAGTCAAAGGGTTGACCAAAGTCCCAAAGTGGGAATATTTTTAAGGTTTTATTGTTTTCTAGTCATTTGAGGTCAATTGGTAAGGTTTGTAACCAAGTAGGACACTCAAAATGTGAAATTGTCATTTTGACAAAAAGTTGTCAAAGTTGTCATGACAACATTTCCTAGTTTTTAGGAATTAGCACTTATGGTGCCCAAATCCTGACCAGGGGGTTTAAACATGTGGGATAAAGGTATATAAGGTGTTTCCAACCCTAATCTGAGAGTTATTTGTGTTTGTGTACGGACTGGTGTTTGAGAAGAACCAAATTACAGTGTAATTAAGTGATAGAGCCATCATCCACCACTTGATTGGATTGAATTAATGAATGGATAGTGTCTGAACTATAGTTTCTAAGATATTTGTGGTGTTAGTTTAGTATAATGTACTTTTTGGTTAAGTTCTATTTTAATTCTTGTTTTTTATTAGTTCACTGGCCAGTTTTGTTCCAGTCATGTAAAGAAAGGGTTTATTTGGTGTTCCCGTGGTTCAAACTCCATGACCAATTGGAATACATTAGAGCCTTGTATATAATTTGTACATATGTCTTTTGGAGTGTGTGTGTGCAAGGGGAGCTTGAAAACAATCAGGCCCTAGGTGAGCACTAGCTATTATGGCTAGGGTTACTGAGCAGTGCATCAACAATGGTGGTTGCAAGACGATTGGCATGTGCTAATTAGGGATAGGAGAGTGTAGGGGAATGAGGTGCAGACCTTTTGATGGAAGGAGGAGTTCTAAAGAGCCCATTAGATCAGTGGAAGAAGAAAAATAAACCAGACCAGTCTTCATGCCATAGAAACCCTTAATTTTAGGGGTTTGGTAAAAGTCCATTGTACGGACAAAGTTGAGACCAGAGACCTAGAAAATCCTAAAGGGGAAGGAAAACCCAAAAATAATATGAAATTTTTTTCTAGGGTTATTAAGGAGTTTTGGTAGGAAAATCACATTTTGAGTGATTAGGAGGGCTAATTGGCCTAAAGGGCTACAAGGCCTAATAGACTTGATTCTTGGAACTCGATTGGAAAATGGGTGCAAGATTAACAAAATTGAATCCATAGAAGTTGGATTAGAGCTAAGGGGAGTTGGGAAACCAATCCTTAAGGATTTTTAACCATTGGGGTGATAGAAGGCTAGTGAAGCCATGGGTGGAAGAAAGCTATGGAGAAGAGAATAGAGAAGAGTTAGAAGTTGGTGGAAAGTTCCTAGGGAGTTAGGGGATTAGGGAATAATACTCTAGTTAGGGTAGAGAAAAGAAACTCTAGAGAAGACCATTGAAGGTCTTGGAGAGTGCTTGAAGGCTCTAGGAGAGGAGATCCCCACCAAATTGGTATCAGAGCCATTGAAAGGATTAGGTGTGGAAGTTAGTGCATGATAGAGTGGAGTGAATCCATAGGTGAGAACATCATGGTGACCAATGCAGAGTTGGCCAAGGATTTGTCAAAGAAAAAAATCAAGAACATGATTCTTGAAGAAGCAATGGAGGAAATGAAGATTAAGATGGAAGAGGTTGCGGAGACAACCAAAAAGTTGAGAGAATAAATGTATGAAAGATAGATAAAGGAAAGAAACCAGTAGAAGAGGAAATAGAACCAAAGCTTGATCCTCTTCTACCTAAGGAACCATTCCTCAAAGCACTCAAGGAACTGAGTGGGAAGGCTTTAGAAGGAATACCAGTATTCTCTAGTAAGATGGACACTAAAATGGTTATGGAATGGCTTGAAGGGATGGATAATCACTTCAAGTGTGATGGGATTACAAAAAGCCCAAAAGGTGAAGATAGGAAAATCAAGGCTAAAAGGGAAAGCACTTACATGGTGGAAGTTCTTGCAAGAAGAAAGAGAGAAAGAGGGCAAGAAGCCCATATCAAATTGGAAGAAAATGGTAGCAAATGTGAAGGAGAATTACCTTCCAAAAGACTATGACATTCAACTGCATAAGAAGAGGCAGAACCTTAGGCAAAAAGACCTAGATGTGCCAGCCTATATAGAGGAGTTTCAAATTTTTTATCTTAGATCAAAAATCCAAGAGACAGAGAGCATCAAAGTTGCAAGATACCTTAATGGATTAAGGTGGAAGATTAAAGAAGGACTTAGTCTCTTTACCCTAACTTCCATTCATAGTTGTTTTCAAATGGCTTTGAAAGTGGAAGAGAAACTGAAAAAGAAACAAGATTCTAGTTCTAGAAATAGAGGAAGGGGTAGAGACAACAAAGGTGGTCATAGAGGAGGTTCAAGTGGAAGAGGAAGTGATAGTAGAAGACAAAGTGACTCTAGATATTCAGAGCAAGGACTAGAAAAAATTAGTAGAGGTGGATACAATAATAGAGGAAGAAGTTCCTATAACAGTGGCAGAGGAAGATCAGGAGGTTTTGGAAGAAGCTCTCACTTTTCTTCCATGAAATGTTACAATTGTGGACAAATGGGGCACCCTACATATAGGTGTCAAGATAAACCAACATCCTCACAAGGGGAGAAGAAGATAGCTTATTTTTAAGAAGAAGATTTCTCTAAACAATCAAGGTGAGTCTATATTTAGATAAAGGAGAACACCTCATGTTGAGAAGGATCCTAATCAAGAAACCCACCAAGGATGAGCACAAGAAAAGGAGGGCTCTTTTCAGAGTGAAGTGCAAGATATTGGGAAAAGTGTGTAAGGTGATCATTGATTCAAGGTCAAAAGATAATGTCATATATGACGAGGTAGTAGAGAAGTTGAAACTCACAAAAATCCCACATGTGTGTCCCTATAAAGTTACATGGTTGAATAAGGGCCAAACCATCTTGGTGAATGAAAAAGTGTGGGTAGAATTCACCATTGGGAAGTATCAAGATAGGATACTATGTGATGTGTTTCCAATGGATGCTTTCCATCTATTTCTTGGAAGACCATGGCAGTATGACATAGAAGTTATCCATAATGGGAAGGATAACAAGTACTCCTTCAAGAAAAATGGGGTAACTTTCAAGATCCAGTCTTTGATAGAAGAGGATGGTGTGGAGAAGGGAGAATCTAGTGCCATGATGATGAATGGAAAATAATTCTTAAGGGATATGAAGGATGAAGAAGTTGGCTATGTAATATTGTTAAAGCCAAAGGAGGAGGAGACTCATAAGAAAGCCCCTAAGCCAAAAGAGGTGAGAGAACTATTGGATCAGTTCAAAAACATAATTTGTGAGGGTACACCAGCTTCACTACCACTGAAGAGGGAGATAAGTCATCAGATTGACTTTATACCAGGAGCATCCTTGGAAAAAAAAGCTACATACAAGATGACACCAGAGAAAAACAAGGAGATAGATAGGAAGGTGCAAGAGTTGTTGGATCAAGGATTGATTAGGAAAAGAATCAGCCCTTGTGCTATCTCAGTGGTGTTGGCTCCTAAGAAGGGAGGTAAGTGGAGGATGTGTACTGATTCTAGGGCAGAAAATAGGATAACTATCAGGTATAGATTTCCATTTCCTAGAATAGAAGACTTGATGGATTTATTGGGGGGCACTAAGTACTTCTCTAAAATTGATTTGAAGAGTGGGTACTATCAAATTAGGATGAAAGAGGGTGATGAGTGGAAGTCTGCATTTAAGACTATAGAAGGGTTGTATGAATGGTTAGTGATGCCCTTTGGGCTTACTAATGCACCAAGCACCTTTATGAGGGTGATGAATGAAGTCCTAAAGGACTATATAGGATTTTTTGTAGTTGTTTATTTAGATGACATCCTCATATTCAGAAAAAACCAAAGAGGATTATATGAAACACTTGGAGTTAGTGTTGAAGAAGTTGTAGGAGGAGAAACTCACCATAAACCTTGAGAAGAGTAAGTTCATGAACAAAGAGTTAGTCTACCTTGGATTTTTAGTTTCCAAGGGTGACTTGAAAATGGATAAAGAGAAGGTAAAGGTTATCTTGAACTAGCCTACTCCTAAGATAGGGATAGAAGTTAGGAGATTCCATGGGTTTTCCCAATTCTAGAGGAAGTTCATTAGGAGGTTCAATGAGATTTGTGCTCTAGTCCTAGAGACTATAAAAGGAGGATTGAAAACAAAGTTTGTGTGGACAAAGGTAGATAATGAGGGGTTTGAGAGGTTAAACAAGGAAGTGGCTACTCATCCTATATTTTTGTTACCTAGTTTTGACAAACCATTCATTGTTGAGCATGATGCAAGCATCATTGCAGTAGGAGCTATCCTAAGCCAAGAAGGCATGCCTGTGGCTTTTTTCAGTGAAAGAATAAATGAGGATAAGTCTAGGTACTCTTCCTATGACTTGGAGTTATATGCTCTTATGCAAGCCTTAAATAATTGGAGGAATTATCTATTTCCTAAAGAGTTTATTGTCTTTACAGATAACCAAGCATTGAGTTACATAAACACTCAAGACAAGCTTAGCTTGAGGAACATAAAGTGGATGGAATTCCTACAGTCATATACCTTCACTATAAAGCATAAGAAGGGGGTGAAAAACAAAGTTGTAGATGCCTTTAGTAGGAGAATACTCACCATCCAAGAGATTCAGTTGCAAAGTATAGGAGTTGAAGGTTTTAAGGACCTATATGAGGGAGATTCAGATTTCTCAAAGGTGTATAAAGTGTGTAAAGATTTTGAGAATCACTTTCATAGTGATTTTGTAGAGTTTACATTGCAGAATGAGTTGCTATTCAAAGCCAAGAAACTTTGTGTTCCAAAAGGCTCAATGAGGGAAAACCTCATACATGAAAAGCATAATGGAAGCCTAAGTGGACACTTTGGACTAAATAAGACATTAGACCTAGTGGAAAGGTTCTATTGGTGGCCAAAGATGCAGAAGGAAGTGAGAAGGTATGTGGAGCAGTGTGGCATATGTCATAAGGTTAAAGGCACTTCATCACATGTAGGACTTTACGAGCCATTACCCATCCCAAGTAGGCCTTGGGAGTGCATAAGTATGGACTTCATAGTGGGGTTACCTAGGACTCCAACTAGTTTAGATAGTGTATTTTTAGTGGTAGAAAAGTGTAGTAAAATGAGCCACTTCATACCATGCAAAAAAACACATGATGCTAGCCATATTGCTTACTTATTTTTCAAAGAGGTAGTAAGGATTCATGGCCTACCAATGAGCATTGTTGCAGACAGGGATGTGAAGTTCATGGGTCACTTTTGGAAGACCCTATGGAAGAGAATAGGCACAAATTTGTCTCATGGATCAGTCTATCATCCTCAAATGGATGGGAAAACTGAAGTGATCAATAGAGTTCTTGGGAACTTACTTAGATGTCTGAAAAAGGAATATGGACAAGGATGGGAGCAAGTTATTCCATAGGAAAATTTTTCCTATAATGATAGCACAAATAGGACTACAGGCAAAATTCCATTTGAGATTATGTATGGGGGACATCCAAGGGGTGTGATGGAGCTCAGAGACCTCAAAGGATATGAGGGAGTTAGTGGGAATGCTGATGACTTCACCCAATCAATGAGGGAAGTCCATGAACAAGTGAAAAATACCTTAATGGAGGCCAATCAAAAGTTGAAGGCAAAAAGTGATGAGGGAAGAAGAGATTTGCAGTTTGAAGTGGGAGAGTTAGTAATTATTTTCCTGAATAAGGGAAGACTATAAAAGGGGATACCTAGTAAGCTATAGATGAAAAGAATTGGACCTTGCAAGATATTGGCTAAGTATGGGCCTAATGCTTATAAGGTGGAGTTTTCCAAGGAGATGTCAATTTCTCCAATCTTCAATGTGAAGGATTTGATCAAGTGTAAGGGGCCTGAGATAGATGAGTTGTAGTATAATACAAAGGTGCATAAGGACATGAGAGAGTTCAAGACTCTGGAACAAGTCAAGCCACAAGTGGAGAAGATATTGGATTCAAGGGTGAAGAAGAAGATAAGGCAAAAAGTCTATATGGAGCATCTAGTGAAGTGGAGACAAAAATAGAGTCAGAAGCCACTTGGATAGCTGAGAGTGACTTCAAGAAGCATGGAATCGGTGAGGAGTTCCTGACACCACAGATACCTTGACTTTCTTGTTGCAAGGGGAGGATAGTGTAGGAGCACCCTAAGGTCCTTAGTGAGATATTAAGACATTTTGGCTTGTAGGTTAGTTTGGCCAACCATTCAAGAATAAGGAATAATCTATAAATTCCCTAGTGCATTTTGAAGTTTTGTTAGTGTTAGGAAAGGTTAGGGTTTGAAGTTGTTAAGTCTAGTTGATCTTAGAGGTCTAGAACCTAGAAGTCAACTCAAAAGTCAAAGGGTTGACCAAAGTCCCAAAGTGGGAAGATTTTTAAGGTTTTACTATTTTCTAGTAATTTGAGGTCAATTGGTAAGGTTTGTAACCAAGTAGGACACTCAAAATGTGGAAATTGTCATTTTGACAAAAAGTTGTCAAAGTTGTCATGACAACATTTCCTAGTTTTTACGAATCAGCACTTATGGTGCCCAAATCCAAACCAAATGGTCTAAACATGTGGGATAGAGGTATATAATGTGTTTCCAACCCTAATCTAAGAGTTAATTATGTTTGTGTACGGACTAGTGTTTGAGAAGAAGCAAATTACAATGTAATTAAGTGACAGAGCCATCATCCAGCACTTGATTGGATTGAATGGATTGAATTAATGAATGGATAGTATCTGAAATGTAGTTTATAAGATATTTTTGGTGTTAGTTTAGTATATTGTACTTTCTATTCAAGTTCTATTTAAATTCTTGTTTTTTGTTAGTTCACTGGCCAGTTTTGGTCCAGTCATGTAAAGAAAGGGTTTCTTTGGTGTTCCCATTGTTCAAACTCCATGAACACTTGGAATAAATTAGAGACTTGTATATAATTTGTACATATGTATTGTGGAGTGTGTGTGTGTAGGGGAAGCTTCAAAACAATCAGGCCATAGGTGAGTACTATCTATTCTACCTAGGGTTACTGAGCAGTGCAGCAACAATGAAGGTTGCAAGATGATTGGTATGTGCTAATTAGGGATAGGAGAGTGTAGGGGCATGAGGTTTAGACATTTTTATGGAAGGAGGAGTTTTGAGGAGCACATTAGATCAGTGGAAGAAGAACAATAAACCATACTATTCTTCATGCCCTATAAACCCTTAATTTTAGGGGTTTGGTAAAAGTCCATTGTACGGACATAGTTGAGAACAGAGACCTAGAAAATCCTAAAGGGGAAGGAAAACCCAAAAATAATATGCAATTTTTTTTCCAGGGTTGTTAGGGGGTTCTGGTAGAAAAATCACATTTTCAGTGATTAGGAGGGCTAATTAGCCTAAAAGGGCTACAAGGCATAATAGAACTGATTCTTGGAACTCGATTGGTAAATAGGTGCAAGATTCACAAAATTGAATCCATAGAAGTTGGATTAGACCTAAGGGGAGTTGGGAAACCAACCCTTAAGGAGTTGTCACCATTGGGGTGATAGAAGGCTAGTGAATTCATGGGTGGAAGAAAGCTATGGAGAAGAGAATAAAGAAGAGTTAGAAGTTGGTGGGAAGTTCCTAGGGAGTTAGGGGATCAGAGAAGAATCCTCTAGTTAAGGTAGAGAAAAGACACCCTAGAGAAGACCATTGAAGGTCTTGGAGAGATCTTGAAGGCTCTAGGAGAGGAACTCCTCATCACTCTATGTGAGATGGATAGGCGACATGACGTATTGTATCTATTCACCTTTAATGTGCATTGAATACAGTCTATTGATGGTGTCATTGGTTATTATGGTGATGATTTTTTGGGTTGATGTCACTCATTTTTATGTTTAGAGAAGCAGTCATGTTACAAGGGTTTGTTTCATAGTGGTACTTTATGCAGTTAATAGTGTTCAAGAGGTTTGTTTCAGTTCTTCAAGAGAGTCCATTACTTGGCTGTGAGTTTGTATGTGGTGGTGGTGGTGTTTCCTTTGCTGGGTGGTGGCGGGATGGTTTCTATTAAGAATGTTGTAGAGGTTTATTTTAGTTCTTCAAGAGTTTCCATTAATTACTCTTTCAAAACATTGTGTTTATGTTTTTTCATAGTTTCATTTAAATGTAGTTAAGAATGTTGCAGAGGTTTATTTCATTTGTTCAAGAGCATTCATTACTTACTCTTAGAAAATATTGTGTTTAGATTTTTAATAGTGGCATTTTTATGCAGTTAAGAATGTTTTAGAGGTTTTTTATAGTTCTTCAAGAGAATCCATTACTTACTTGGTGGTGAGTTTGTATGTGGTGGTGTGTCCTTTGTTGGGTGGCAATGGGAGGGTTTCTTTCTATTTTCCTTCAATATACATTCAATTTAAGAATGTTGCAAAGGTTTTTTTTTGTTTCTTCAAGAGTGTTATCAATAATAGTCCACCAACACAACGGGGGAGGGGGGGGTGATTCAGTTGTGTACCAAAGCTTTCAACTTTAAACTTATAAACCAAATATTCAATGTAAATCTAAACACATCAAAATCAACACCATAACACAATAAATTTTTGTCAAGGAAACCCTCTTAAGGGAAAAAACCTAATGGGAATTAGCACCCTCAAACAATGTACTCAAAGTATAGAATCCCTGTTAGGAGATTTAGCAATGTTAGGAGCTGATTATTACATATAGTACATAATCCATATTAAAGAACATACCCTATTAGGAGTCAAGAGAAACAAGAGGCTCATTACTTAGGCACACTATCTAAATGAGAAGGTTAAATCCACCTTCTGGACTTACTATCCAAAATACAGATAGAGGAGTAACAATAACTAATGAACTGACTAATAGCTACTTTCTTTTCTTACAGAGTTCCAATGAAGTTTATCACAATCAATATCTCTAATCTATATCATGTTGTCTTCACAATTACAAGCTCCCAGCTTCCATATCACACTTCCCTACTACCTCACCAAGAAACAACTCTCCTTTATACAAGTTTACAATAAGCAAGTAGGTCGGCCATATAGGACTTCCCCAATGCAAAAAAATTACATAGAACCTTGCTAATATACACATGGTACCTTAAACAAGTAAAAATCAATTACAAATAATCCATTATACTCCAAGATCCATAATCCACTCTTGTCATCCTTTAAACACTTTTCATCGTTGTATTCGGCCACAAATAGATCTTCACAAGATTACACACTTCAGCTGACGTCACTTATATCTCAGAAACCCAAGAATCATAGTCAGAATTATCTAATATGACTTCTACCTCACCTCAATCTCATATAGCATAACTCATTCTTGAATCAAATTTATCTCGAAAACATAGAGACCAACTTTGTCATAGTTCTGTAACCAGTCTCTATCAAAACAACTATAACACATGCTAACAATACTATCAATCTAAGAGACCTTAGATATAAGATCTCTTCTTGTCATTGTAGAAATCTCCAAGTTCGCATGCTCTGAAATCCCATACAGAGTTTGTACACTTCTGTCAGTCTTCCCTGTACTAGTGATAACCAGTCTTCCCTATATGAGATCCAGCTTGATATACATGTTTTATGATCTTTATGAGATGATTTATTATGATTATACACACTTTATGATATGGATGCATATGTTTATTTATTTATGAGATGTATGCACATGTATGGATGCATTGCTTTTGATTTATGATATGGATGCAAATGTTTAAGATTTTGATACATCTCTTTTTAATGCCATGTATGCATGATGCAATGAAGAAATGGGTTACTTTCTTTTCCAATATGTGTGTGTGTGTGTGTATATATATATATATATATAGATATATATATATATATATATGTGTGTGTGTGTGTGTATATATATATATGTATATATATAACATATATATATATATATATGT
>MU228172.1:962548-978096 GCA_018584345.1 Thuja plicata
GAAGGTTATATCTTTTCCATGGTCACAACCCTCCTAAAAGTGTCATCTCTCTATAACTATCCATTGCCCCTTCACTAATAAATTGTTGTTGTTTAACTTTTTTTTTTTCTATTAAGATAGTTCAACATAAAATACGGCTATCCACTTGGATCAAGTATCTGGAATACACAACCCCCATAAAATATATAGTTACAAAATTGGGGGAGTGAACTTATATTCTATCTATATACTATCCTGAAAATACTAGAGAGTATTATCTTTTACTTCCTTTTACAAAATATTAAAATATTGTTATTGCTGTCTATTCCCACCTAGTATTCTGGGTATCATTGTCACTTGGGGCCCATGAGTTTCCCTATGCAAATTCCTATGTTTCAGCTGAGACTTCTTCATTTTGAACAGGGTACAAAATGGTGTCACTTCCTTGGCTCAGAGTTCCTAGTCGGGTGTTATTCAGCAAACTATTAAGTTCATCTACTTCAGAAGGGGCTAAGAAGCTTTGGTTCTTTGCAACATTGTTGGTAGCCTAAACTTCATCTTTGTGGATCATTAAATTGCCTTCCTGCATTAAGATCATGAATCTACTCTTTGGTATGATGAGAACCATGGAAACCTGAGACATAATATTAAAATGTGTGAGTTTAAAATTAAACTCTGTAAGCTTCCTTTTCTCCTGTTGAAAAACCCCTCTATTTCTGTCCTTCCAAAGAGTCCAAAAAACTTCATTAGTAAGGGTAAACCAAAAATAATTAAGCTTTGAGTCAAAAAGTTCCACATATCCAGCAAGTATTTCACTCCATGAGAAACCAGGTTTGCAATTCCACGGACAAGGAGAACCCAAGAAAATAGCCCAGACCTTTCGAGAATAAAAAAATTCAAAGAAAAGATGTTCAAAAGTCTCCATAGAATTAAAAATACTACACATGATAGGGGTTAGACCAATGGAGGAAAAAATGTGACCAACAACAAGTTATCTTAACAAGAGGAGCCATCTAAAACAAATCTTTTTTGGTTCAGCTTTACCTTTCCAGAAGTAATCAAAGAAAAATAACCAATCAGAAAAAGGGTTAACAACCCCCCAGCACTGGGTCACCGGTGATATGATAGAGGAATCCTTCTTAATAAGATGATACAACTATTTAGTGGAAGATGCATTCAAAAAATTACCGTCACTCCAGTTACACTTTCTTAAAAATGAATCTTAATCAATAATGTTTCTTTTCAATGTATTATTAATTGCTTTACAAATTAGAGTATAGGTCTTATTTTGAGATTGAGGGATATTAAATTTATTACTGACAAACCCCCATGACCCCAAGTCCTCATCCTTAAAGATATCCTTTATAAGAGATATCCCTTTCTCATTCCAACTTCTTGCAGAGTAGCTCTAAGTGAGAGCTAGAGGTTTATCAGTAAGGTACACCCCCCACCAAATAGAATGATCCCTAGTCTTCCTTTTCTTCTGCACAACTTCTATAAACTGCAAATCTTTATTAAAGGCAACAAATTGAAGGGATTCTAGTGAGACAATGCATTCCAGCCTACATGGCTAGTGATTTTTACTAGAGGCTTTAATAACCTCAGCTCTATGGTTAATAGTAACTAGGGATAATTTTTGGGCATTATACTTGGTTGGGGGTGTAGGTTCATTCTGAACATTCACTGAAGGAGAGCCTCTTGAAGGATGGGCATCTGAGGTGGCGAGGTTGGTACTCTCAGAATTTTTAGTAGGAAATACTTCAAAATCTTCATCAAACAATGGATTAGACAAAGAAGCAAACATGTTTCGGTCTACAATATCAACTAGCATATCCAAACTATGAATTGAGAGATTAGGTTTCTCTGGTTTCTCTTTAGGGTGAATCACCAAAGCTTTTGGGGGTCTAGGAAAAGAGTTATCTTGGGTATTAGAGATTTCTTTATTACCATCATACTTCTCACTAGCATTATTAGAGTTATTAGTTTTATTTTCATTACTATCCAAATACTACACTGTATTGAATTTACCTTTCTGAGTATGTTTTAATGCGGGGTAATCTTTTTTAGAATGTCCATTATATCTATAATGAAAACAAGAATTAAGATTTCCAAGCATTGAAACCTCCCAACACAGTACTTCTCCATCAAATTCCAAAGAGATACAATCTGGGAAATTGACTTCTAGTGTTAGGGAAACCAAAACCCTAGCATTTAGATGAGGCAGGGTAACCCTAGATTACTCAATTTGTAAAATAGAACCTAGGGGTTTTAGCATTTGGGAGATAAATGGCTAGAATTCAACATTCAAGTTTTTAATTTCCACCCAATTCGGGGCCGACTTAGCAACCACATTCTCAATGTTACCTTTATGGGACCATGGAAAAACCTTAAACAAAGAACGGCCAACATTCCAAAATTTCTTATTCAAAACCCTTTCTTGCATGTTGTGATTTTTTTTAAAATAACAAACAATCCTTTTTGCATCATTTTTCAATAAGTATCCCAATGTTACGCCAATGGTACTTGATCTAGCATATGGTTTAAGAGGTAGAAAGGTACATATAAGTTTACTAACCATGACCCATAAGTTTAATATCAACTCACGGATTGATGCAAATAATATTGACATGTTTGAATAATTGTAGATCAAACACCACAAAGCTATGTACCCATGGCCGTAAATTTTGCATAAAAAAGTTAGATGGCACGAAGAAAAATTGTGATCTTGGGATAAGTGCAGTCTTCGAGGTCACTAATATTTCATCGAGAAATGACATACATCCTCAACAATTTGAAAATCAATACTATGGCATTTTGGATGATATAATTGAGTGAAACTTTAATTCATTCAAATTAGTTCTATTTTTTGTCAAATGGTACAAGCTACGACTGAATCAAAATGATCCTGATAGGACTATTATTGAACATGATAGTGGATTTACAATGATTAATATAAGGCAATTTGAGCCAGTTGGAGATGAGCCTTATGTTCTTCCAAGCCAATGTGAGGAAGTGTTTTACTTTGGCGTTCCACATAAACCGGGTTGGTCATTTGTTGTTAGACATGATCCAAGAGGAAGGTTGGTAAAGTATAATGTGATGGAAGAAGAAGATACTGAAGAATCAAAAGACGAAGTAAATGATGATCACGAATGACTTTTACACAATGAAGAAGAAGAAGAAGAAAATGATGATGATTTTGGTCTTGCTGATGATGATGTTGATGATGATGATGATGATCATCATGGTGATGAAGATGGAGTTGATCAAGGTGATGATGATGATGATGATAATGATGATGATGATGATGATGATGATGATGATGATGATGATGATGATGATGATGATGATGATGATGATGATGGTGACGATGATGATGATAGTCATGATGATGACATGGATGAAGAGGATGATCAATAACATGATCAATGAAATGTATGCAGTCAAGGTATGATCAATTTTACGTATGAGTTATTGATTTATTCATAGAAATTTGTTTGACTAGTATGTTTTTATAATTAAGTTATTGTCTTGAACTCTAATTTCATGGAGTATATTTTTCATCATGTAAATTTTGTCTTCTATGTAATTTGTAGCTTACATATCATTTAATTTTTGGCTAACTTAAGATAATTGATTTACATATGCAAAAAATTAAATGTCTTTGACAAGATTTACATATGCAGAAAATTTCATTGTTGATTTCTAAGAATTACTAATCTTTGTCACAAGGCGACATGGATCGACCACAAGACACAGGCGGGGATGTTCCTCACACACCTTCTTTATTAAAGGTAAACCTTAATTAGTGTAATTCAACAAATTATATAGAAACAAACATCATATTATTATGTTCTTTGATTTATAGCTTTGGAATTATTTTGATACAATTTTACTGATATTGATGTCACAACTTGATACTTATTGATAGGGAAAAGCACAAATGACAGTAGATCAATTACGATATGAAATTGAGGTGCAATTTTTAGATGGCATCGCACGTAGATCTAACCCTATCTACATGGCTACTTAGATTAAATAAATATACTAAATAAATTCTTAACCTTGCGATGATTCCAAACAAAACTGAGGAGACAGAGGCACTCAAAGATGAATTGATACGTAGGGTCAATTGTATGAATGTAACTAGTAATTAATCTTAATCAATAATTAAAGTTTAATAGATGTTTATATTTTATACTATCTTATGGATCGTGATCTAAACTATGACATGTTATTCTTACATGATTTTTTGACACCTATGAATCATGGTCAATATGGTGAGGGTTGTAGCACACAACCTTCATGTAAATAATCCTTAAACCTTTAACCATTCATTTAACCTTTGCATGCATTATTGACTCAACTTATGTTTGAGATGCTTCTAGTAACCCATTTAATCTTTATCCATTGAAAATGTCTTTTCTAACAATTTATTCTTCAGCTCATGATGAAGTGTAGATACCTCCTTCAATCAACAATCCGTTATTGTCGACTGCATTGTCCACAACAAGGAGCTTGCAAACATCTTCCTCTGTAAAAGCTACAGCTAGTAAAACCTTGTTTTTCTCTATTTAGTTATGTGCTAATCATGCATTGATTATTTTTTCTTGTGTGAATTTTATGCACATGGACCTATTTTGTGCACTAATAGCTACACATCCTATTTTGTGCTCAACCATTTCCTGAATCAGCCTGTGTTACTAGTACTGGTTCATTTGTGGGGTCATTGTTGTTGAACAAGAAAAATATGATTATGTTAAAAGTACCAAAGCTTCCAAGTTCTTTAAAATTGTTATTATTTACAGTGTAATTGTAGTTTACTTATACATAACTTGTTTTGAACTGATAATCCCATGATGATTTTGTAGGAAATGATATTTTTTATGAAACTCTTTTTGAAATGACATTGAAGCTATTTGGGCCCACCATACGTAAAAGGTACGTAGCTTCATAACATTGGTACAATATTTTTCTTATCTTCCATTTATTGTACTATATTAAAGTTATGATATCTAACAATTTTGTTTTTTCAAAAAAAGTGGAATGAACAGGATATTGACTTAAAAAATCAGCTCATTGAATCTTTAGAGGACCTCTTTGGAAATAAAACTTTTGACAGTGCCTTGATTCTTAAAAAAGCATCCAAACATATAAAGACTATGAGGGACCAATATAGAAGGGCTCTAAAGGCTAACACAAAGTATGAGAGTCCTTCTATGATTCCACTGATCGAGTGGAATGAAATAATGGAAGATGCAAAAGAGAAAAGGCTAAAGGATAGAGGAATTCAACCAGAAGATGACAAAAGAAGGTATGACATGATAGTATTAAGTAGAATGTAATCATACACTAATTAGTGATCTTTTTAAATATATAATATAACATCTTTCAAAATTTTCATAGACTGAAAGACACATCAAAAGCTACAAAAGCGAGATTACAAAAGGTTGGCCAACACAATCTTGGCTCTGGTGGCTATATGAAACTTCACTCTTGAATTGTAAGTAGAAGAATTCAAATTTAATATCAAATTTTTATATATAAGGTTGCAAACAATTTTTTTTAATCAAATCATACATGTAAAACTGACGATATTAAATATTAAATACAGGGCACATAATTCAATTTAGAGCCCATAGATGAAGACAAAAGAATAGCCTTGAAGGAAGGCTATAAATTCGTGGCTACATGCCTACACAAAGAATCTACTACACCAGATGAGACACATGTAAATTGGTCAAATGAAAAGTAAATCAAATTGAATAGTTAATTTCGAACATAAATTGACTATTTCATGATAACAATGTGCATGACATTTCACTGCAGCCTTCAAATCCTATCACAGAACCTGTGTATGATGAAGGCCATGATGTGCATCACAGTGGTGGAGGTATTAATTTTTTATTGGAAATAAATATGTAATTATTAATAGAATTTAACATCTTTAATTATAATTGGCCGTGTAACCTTTTTTTGAATATTTTAGAGCATGTTGAGGTGGCAGCACATCAAAATGTTAGTGTACAAGATGTGCATCACAGTGGTGGAGGTATTAATTTTCTATTGGAAATAAATTACGTAATTATTAATAGAATTTAATATCATTAATTTCAATTGGCAGTGTAACCTTTTTTTGAATATTTTAAAGCATGTTGAGGTGGTGGCAGATCAAAATGTTACTGTACATGATGTGGCATTTTCAGGTAAATAAAAATGCATTTTATGTTCTACTAGTTATTGAAATACATGTAACAGTAAAAAAAAGTATGCGAATTTAACCCATTAACTTGTTATTGCAGAAGACCCCCCTTTAGTGCAGCAGCCTCTTCCTCCTCAATATATGAGGAAGCACCATAATTAAAAATCACAACCACACGAGGAGGAAGATATTGATGCTCATGGAAGGATTTTATGGGTTAAGAAATCTAAGAAAAACTCTGAAAAGAAATGATTTCTTAAAAATGTTCTTTGATAAAACTTGTTTGATTAACTTTAAGTAATTAACTATGAATGTTGTGTATTCATATTGAATTTTATGTCATGTTAATGAATATTGTTATGTGTTAATGAATTCTTGATTAGTATTGCGTATTAATGATTAATGTTATATCATATAAGTGAATGTTATTTGATTGTATTGATTGAATGCTATCGTTCATAAATGGATGAATGAATGAATGAAGTGTGTAATTAGATGTTAATGGGGAATTTAGATTGATGTTAGGGGGAGGGGGGGTGAGGCTAGATGAGCTTCCACCTTCATGTGGTTGGTCTTGTTAATTAGAGAATATTAAAGTATTCTCAAAACCAAGTGAAGCTCAAACTAACATACCTTCATTATTTAATCAATTTCATTCATTCTGGGTCTTTTCTCATAAGTGCATTTTGAAAGTGTCATTGTCAAGAAACTTTGTATCGAGCTCTTCCCATTGGATGACATCTTTAACCTCTATCACTCTCAAACTTGGCTACTGTTGTGATTTGTTCTGATCTTCATATCCTTTCATGTATGTTTGTCTATGTTTAATATTGCATTCCCTCATGTCTAGTATGATCCTAAACATTGATGATGGATTGTTTAGTATAATCCTAAACATTGATGATCATGCAGTCTAAATCAGAAGTATAAAATTAATATAATAAATATTAGAAATTATATAATTGTAATTGCCAGATATAATCAAATAATCTTTTGTATACATTTATGTAGCAATATAAAATGGGAGGCAGCGGCTGGATTGAGAAAAGGGTTTTCAGAAAAGAGATCAAGAGGCAATTGGACAACATCGAACAATATCAGGTTCCTCTTCTTTCAATACAAATTATATAAATTATATTATACTCTTAGTTTATTATTTTTTCTCAATGTGAAAATTATATTGTAATGGTTTTTCCTTGTTTTTTTTCTTGTTACTTAGTGGAAGATATACTAACAGAACAATTTTACCTTATTTTGTGTAGAATGCTTTCCAGCTAGCTTTCTTTTTATGGATATGGGTAAGAACAATATTATTTGGTCAAGAATAAGTAGTTACCTAAATACTAATAGAGTTGAATAGTTTACATATTCTAGTATAAATGTAGCTTATTTGGACTTCATCTTTTGGCAAGTACAATATGAGTTTGGGATGAGGTTTTGTTTCCATTCAAATTTTGCATTTATCATGATCAGAGTTGCAATGGGGTGAGTATACACAATGATGTTACTACAAACCACTATTTTCATCCACATTTTCATTTACCATTAGAACTATTGACAAACAATGTTCTTCCCTAATAGATTCAGGACATGCAAGGAATCCTTTGAATTTGGTTTTGAGCTTACATTCCCCTTCTTGATCGTCACATAAATCTTTTAACAATAATACATCTCCATTTTAGAGACAAATGTAGACTGATCTGGATTTCTTGTGCATGTGTCTAGGATCGCTGTGTAGTTTTTGTGCAGCTATATCACACTTCCTCTCTATGCACTTGTGACACATGTATTTCTTGTTATGCTACCCTTTTATGTAAATCATTAACCAATATAACAAATTATCCTGTTAAGGTTAAATAAATATTAAAAAGAAGCAAGTTTAGCTCTGATTGGTACATGCATGGTAGAATTAGTGAAGACTAGAGCTTATGAAAATAGATAAGGTATGATATGGATACAGTACATGTTAAAGATTCCCATATATAGATATGGAAATTATAAATACTTACATATACTCAATTATTTATATATCTAAGTGTATCTGTATGCATCGGCTTGATTGGCTTGTAGAGTGATTTCCAGTGAACATTAGAGCTCCTATGTTATATAAAAATGTCTTCCATCCCCAAAATTACCCATTCAATTAATTTGATGCATAAATTTGATGTTATACATTGATTTCCGTAGAAAGTCTAAAAACAAGGTATGAAACCCCTCAAGAACAATCACTTGTAACAACATATGAACTCTTCAAGAACACTCAATCCTTGTATTGAAATTATTCTCTTCTTTGCAAGAATTATCATGACAATGTAAAACCTTTTCATTTGTATTATTGGTCATTGTTTCATATATGGGATTTGTCACATATATTCTCATTTTTACCAAGCGTGTTCAAACTATTCCTTCTATGACATCAAGGATATATTAATATTTGATATTGGTTCAGTCTATTTGAATTTAATCCCTTATAAGGAAACCAATTAGACAAGGAATTATATAGATGACAGAATCAGATATAACCCTTGTTGTTCAGAACTTAATATTAAAAATCAACCTTCTGACATCAAATCGATTAGGATTTTCACTGAACTAAAGAATGCAAAGGATGAACTTCAAAAAAAACTAATGGAATCACTTCTTCAATCTTGGAGAGAGAAATAGGTTTCTTTGTATTGATTGAAAAGTTTTGGTACAATTGAGATGTAGATCGGCTGCAATCATCTACCCTGTATACTATCCATTACGATATCAAAATCTCAAAAGAATATATGTTAATCTACCCTACATCGGTTGTGGTATCCCATTAAATATGAAAATTTGGGATTCATACAAGCTTCCAACCAATGTGTCCCTTCTAAACTGAAACTAAATTGCAACCGATTGCTAATAAATTACAATTAAGTAAAAAAAAACATATTCTAATATAATAGTATCATCTTCCTCATCTGTGTCATTAATCACCAACTCTAGAGCTTTAAGGTATTCATCTATCCACTTGGAAACCACTACAAGATAAGGCCATTGGAATTTAGTAATGTCGTCAATGTGCAGCAGAAAATATCTCCATTTCTTTCCTATTATCAATTTGACCTTTGCTTGAAATTTTCTAAACTTGGCCTCAAAAACTATGATTCTATTCAGAATAGTATTGAAATAATCAATCTTAAATTCCTTTTCCTTCTCCAATTGTGATAGGATTCTCTTGGGTAGAGTTTCAAATTCATTCTACCAATCCTATACATCTTTTAATTTTCCATTCTCATCAGTAACCTGAGGGGTAGTCCAGTGCTTGCCAGATACAAAGTCAGATAACTTCTGCTCTATCTTTCCCTGCTCCCATTCGACATAACTTATGTCATTGGAAACATTTTCTAGCATTAGTACTATTTCTTTGATAAAAAATGGGGCATCAAGATCCCTTCTGGTAATATCATCCATTCTTTTCAATTAAAAAAGAGATAGTCTCCACTTCCTCTGCAGCTCTTTCAATACTGGATGATTCTTTTTAAAAGTTTCAACCATATGAACTAGAATATTGTAGCATGTATATACCTCTTCAAACTTATTAATAATGTTCTTTATTCTGAATGAAAGAATGTCTTCTAAATTTCTAAAAGCACACTGCTCATGTAGATCTTTGGGCTCCTCTACCTGTCTGCTCTCTAGCTAAATAACCACCTGTGGAGTGACCTTGGGAATTATTAGGGATGTAGCTCCCCTCAGTGTCTTCAATTGGAGAATGTCACTCTCCATTAGGGCCAGCTTCAAGAACATCTCATTTATGACTTTGTTCTACTCCATCTCCCTCTGTAAGGATTCCTCCAACCTATCCTGGAGATGCTTGACTTGAGCCCTATTGAACATGTCTCTGTGAACCAATTCAGAAGCAGAGGCCAAAGGGTTTGTATTTTCCACTGTGTGGATAATAGCCATTCCATCTGACCCTTTGGTCATATCAATAAGCTTGGGCTTGCTTCCGCCTTTGAAACTGACCTAAGTTGCCAAAGTCTCAGTTTTAGGATAAAATCCAGATCCTTCAATATTTTCCAAAGAATCAAATTCTGCAACAAATGTAGGTTCATCCTACTTCCTGACCTGATCCAACAAGAACAATTCTCTCAGTGATAGACCTGGCACAATCAACATTTGACTATTTTTCACAATGTCCTTGGCCTCTTCTACTGTGCATGTGATCTCATCTAAATGTAGATCTTCAATCATTTTTTGAATGATGGCCTCATGTTGAGACTCATCAACCCCTTCCAGCCTAGCCTTTTTCCTTTCTTCAAAATCCCTCATTTTGTACTGTATCTAGAAATCTTTAAATTCTTGAGTTTTAGTAAACTCATTTCCTTGTAGAAACCTAAGAGAAATAGCTTCTCTCTTATCACTCATGTCTATAATAATGTCTTTCTCTGTCATTTGTGCTTGGTATCCATGCACATCTTCTTGATAAAATGGAGGTGGAGAAGAAGGGCTTGCCTTACTGTCTCCTCTTAAAGTTCTAAGAATAGTTGCCACTTCAATTGGGATATCTTCCCCGTCAGAGTCATTTATCCCACAAGGGGAGAAATAGAAACTTCCTTTTGTACATTTGATGGTGAATCATCCAATATAAAATTTCTTCTTTTTCTAGGAGGAGGCTATGCCTTTTCCATCTCCTTAGTAGCTTCTTGTTGCACCTCTTTTGAGGCCTCCTTAGTAACTTCCTCAAGAGATTTTTGATGTTATTTGTACTGCTAGCTACCTCTATAATTCCTCACAATTTAGAATACCCTTTTCAATTCTCAAAACTTCTAGTTCTTCATCATCATAAAATCTAGACTGCCCTGCAACAATCCTCTCTGTTTCCATTTTCAAAATGATTCCCCATTTCATCAAATTTTGCATGATAGTTGCTACATCATCACAATTTCTGATCACATCCTCATTAATCTTTAATTGATGTTTGAATTTGGCCATAATGGAGTGGATGCATCCTTCGGGGTCATAATCTCTGCTCTTGGAACTATCTAGTTTGAAATGAGTATTAATATACTATTAAACTTATGATAGCATGTTAGATCCAATGGTAAGTCCTGTAGATTTCACACTATGTGGCATGTAAGTACCCTTTTTCCTTGGAGCTATCATTTCCTTCTCCAACCATAACATTTTCCACATAAATTAAAAGAATCCCACTCTTTCAGAAACATGAGCAGGTAAAAGATGGGGTTGTTGTCTGCACCCATAAATTCTAATCACAGTATACTTAGGGAAACATATCCAATCACCAAAATTGTTGGGATATCCTCTTTTAGGCATGAACTCCTTAGGTATTAGCATGCATTTGATGTTTTGTGGCACCCTTTCCTTTTGGTATCTCATCATTCTAAAAACCCACAGTATAAAAACATCCTGAAAAATATTAAAACTACAATCTCTGTTGTGCTTGTCCCAAGACCTACACCATAGTTGTACTGGAAACCTATTTCCCTAATCATCTTGTGTGGTTAATTTCAAATATTCTCTTAACTCAGCAACATTTTGGAAGAGAATCAAATGCATCAATAAAGAATAAATTTTAAAAGACTTTGTAGTCTTCTAGTTTACTAGTTGTTGATGCAAGGTCCTCTCAATTTTAGCTGCAAAATCGAACTCCATGTAGCAGTTGGGGTTTTGATTTCTCATAGACATAAACATAAAATCCAATGGGATTTTAGGTCTGGCATCCTCACCACAGAATTGTGCCCAAGAAAAATATTTATTTTGGAAGAAACTCATGAAGTTTCTAGTTGGGTGTGGCCCCTTGCTATCCACTAGCATTATCCTATTATTTTCTCCTCTTTTGGTAAAGTAGGAGATTTCCCTAAAACCAGTTGACTTCACATGTCACTCAAAATCAATAGAAAACCAGTCCCTATCAATTTTGGTTAGGGCTTTCTTTCTCAAGCCAAATCATTCCTCTATATATCCCCTTGTAATTCTCAAGAGTGGGAATCCATCCATTTTCTAGATCATTCTAATCTCAGGCTTGTAATTCTCAGCTAGGAAATTCAAAAAATCAATGTCTACAAAGACATTGGGAACTATCACCTTGGCCAAGTCTAGTCTCCATGGGTTTGACCTTGGCTCCTTCTCATTTCTGTTTGAATAGAAGAAGCAGAATAATGACCTACCATGTATTGGGAGTGTGGGGTCTCTACATGCACTCCACTCATCCATGAACACATTTTTATCCCTTGAGTTTGCTAACCCTGGCAATACAGTAAGGAGGGTGGACTACGGTGCTCTTTCTTTCACAATCTTAGCCTTCTTTGAGGCCTCTTTCTTAACACTAGTTTCCTTCCTCTTAGACATATTTATCTTTGTAAAACTAGCAATGCAGTATGCTACAAAGTTTTGAGAAAATATTTTAAACTTACTGGTGTGTTAATGGAGGGTTCACATTTCTCCTCGTCACTCTTACTCGTCCAGCTTCTTTGTCTCGCAAGTGCAAATGTATTTGAAAATCCTTCACAATATTTTATAACTTGCCTCATTAAATGCATATTGTTTCTAACATTTCTCATCGTGACATCTCGAGCAAGCTGCCTTCAATATATGTCATGTCATCATTAAAGATTTCAAACATGCATTAAATATTTTCACTTTTTTCCATTTCGCCAGCCTCAAAATGTGTTCTTGCGAAATAGAAAAATTTGCTATATCGCAACCTCCTTTAACATGTCCTGTGAAATAGCAAAAAAATTTCTATCCCACAACCTTGATTTACTTCCCCCGTGAAATGGAAGAATTTCCCTGTTTCGCTACCTTCATATTTTGTCTCTACAAAATGAGGAAATTTCGCTGTTTCGTTACCTTCATATTTTGTCTCTGTGAAATGGCAAAATTTTGCTGTTTCACAGCCTCATGAAATGTTTGCTGCAAAATTGTGAAAAAGGCCTAATTTGCTTAGAAATTTTTTTGTTTCACACCCTTTCATGTCCAATTTCAATTTCCAATTTCAACCAATATTGGCGTAGAACATTCAACCTTATCCATCATGTGTCCAAAGTTTGACTAGAAAAATAGCGACAAAGCAATGTGTGGATCATTCGACCAATAATGGTAGAAACTTAGACCAATGTCTAGTCGCAAAAGGGTCCCAATTTTACTAGTGTAGATTGCCTACCTGAAACTCATGAGGTATGACTTTCTTATTGTATCCTTTTCCCATTCTCTCCTGATATCCCTATAGATTTTCAAAAGAATCTTGATGCCTTTCATCCACCAGTTCTAGGTTTTGTAACCTGGAAGTTCTATAGTCATCATTTATGATCAACCCTCATAATGATACCCTTAAATATGGTATTTCTACTTTAAATAGAATAAATACTTCTATACCATAGAATAAAGTACAAGGATTAACTCTTATTGGTGTTCTAATACTTGTGTGATAGGCCTGTAAAGCCAGATTGATTTGAACATGCCAATCTCTACTAGAATCATTGAATATTCATATTAGAATCTTTAAATTTTTTTTATTGCTTGCCTATTCCTGTCCATTTCCTTGAGGGTAATAGATAGAGGATAAATGTTGAGTAAAATGAAAATTTTCACAATGTTCTATTACATCTTTATTTTTTATTTGTTTCCCATTTTCTGTCACAATTGATGAGGGAATACCATAGTGGAAAATCATATAGTTAAGGATAAACAGTGAGATTTGTTTTCATGTTGTAGTGATCAGTGGTATATCCTCAACCTACTTCGTAAAGTATTATGTTGCTGTGATTGTTACCGATTTTCGGTACCAAGGTCCTTGGCGGAATTCTACCTGCGAAGGTTTTTTTCCGCAAAGGCTTGCGGGATTTTGAAAATCATCTTCTCATTTGGCGGAATTCTACCTGCGAAGGTAATTTTCCGCAAAGGCTTGCAGGATTTTGAAAATCATCTTCCCCATGGCGGAATTCTACCTGCGAAAGTAATTTTCCGAAAAGGCAAAAAGAGAAGGCTTTTTACATGTTGCGGGTTTCGCACCTCTCAGGTGATTTTTCGAGAAGGCAAAAAGAGAAGGATTTTTACATGTGGCGGATTTCTACCTGCGAAAGTAATTTTTTGCAAAAGGCAAAAAGAGAAGATTTTTCACATGTTGCAGAGTTCGCACCCATAGAGAGATTTTCCGCAAGAAAGGAAATGCACCCTGTTTCTGTTTTTCTGCAAGTCCACGGAACAGATGAAGAAAAGGAGCTTGCGGGTGTGCGATGAGCTATATAAAGGGATACATCACATAGTCGCGCAGGCAGTTTTCAAGGTTCATAAAGGTCTGTGACTGAGCGACCAAAGGAATTGTTCAATGCATCGCTCACTCGCTGCTATTTTTAGGTGATCAGAAATCAGCTTGCAAGTGTGCGATGAGTTAAAGGGAGAAGCTCATCGTGCAGTCGCCGATCAACTCAGATGAAAGAAAAGGAGCTCGCGGGTGTGCGACAAGCTAAAGAATAAAGTCATCACTCAGTCGCAGTCAATAGAGATGAAAGGAAATCAGCTCGCGAGTTGGCGATCAATCAGAAGACGGATGTCATCGCCCACTCGCGTACGAAATGAAAACAGAGTAAAAGGTGGCGTGAGTGTGTGGCCGAACAGAGTATGCAATGAAGAGATGGATGTTGCTCAGTCGCTCAGAATCTAAAGGTCAGTTTAAATAGCCAGCGACTGTGCGATGAAAGAATAAATGAAAAGGAAGATGTAGAGGCACTCAGTCGCCAAGACTCAGGCTTTTAAACATACACAGAAATGATTTTCAAAGGGGATTTTAATATTTTATTGCAAATCCATGTTTTATTCCCAAAATTTTTGAGAGACAGAACAATATCAGATTGTTCTCAGATGCTGAAAATCAGATATTTTTACAGATGGAAAGATCAGATTTTAAAAGATCAGAGGTTGCAGTTGTTAAAGTCTGTAGAAAAGTTATTGCAATTTAGAGACTTTTGTGACTCTTCTAGAGGGATAAGACTACTTCTATGAGGGAGTATTTATGATGGTGTGACTTTTAGGTCACCAAATGGTATTTTGCAGACTTTTGAAGAGTTAGACAGTGGCTGGACAGGCCAAATCCGATTCAGAAGTTATTGCTTTCAGAATGCAGTTGGCTTTGAAAATGCATAAATATGAGTTGAAGACTCATTGTTAGGTAGTTCTTCTTCCCTTTGGCCTGAGGTTTTGTAACTTATTCTAAGTTCTTAACAGAAGCAAAGAGATTTTGTAACCCATTTTTAGATAGTTCCAGATTTTATGTAAAGGCAGCCTTTGGAGTGATTTTTTCAATCCTTCATGGTGGTCATTTGCAGATTGTTTGAAACTCAGTTTTATGAGAGTGTTATTAAGTCACCATTGAAGC
>MU228172.1:987063-1004572 GCA_018584345.1 Thuja plicata
ATATATATATATATTTCTTATCTCTTTTCCCAGCCAAGTTTTTTACCATTTTACAAAAGCTTTAGGTGAAGTATCATATAGGAACCGGCCTAGAACCCGGAGATTCACTCCAATTTTGGGAAACCCACTACCCAGTAGTGTTTCCATGTTTCTCCAAAAGGTTAAGTTTTTGTGAGCTTAATAGGGTGCATTTTTGAGAGCTAACAGTGATAATGAACTTAGGTCCATTGGAAGAAGATGGGTGAATTTGACCAATCAATTTAAAGGCCCACCACTGAAAAGGATAGTGTATAATAAAGGGTAATGATTCTCTTTCTGGTCCATGTATAATATTACCATGAATTTGGCATTTCTTTCATGATTTTGAGAATTCGATTATGTCTTTCTCCATTCTATGCCAATAGTATCTTATCCATAAGAGTTTCTTAGCCAAAGAAAGACCACTCAAATATGATCCAAAAATACCTTCGTGGACTTCGTGTTAAGTGTTGTTTGATTCTTCAAGTTCTAAACATCTTAGTAAAGTACTGTCAAAACCTTTTTGATACAAATCATCAGCTATGATCAAGTGTTTGGAATCTTAGAGAATAATCTTCCTTTTTTTTTGTTTTTGGATACACCCTTAGGTAAGGCATTAGTTTTAAGGTAATCAAGGATTGGTCCATAATGAGGAGACTCACAAATCACAATTTGGCACACTAGTTTAGAGTCAGGCTAGTCATAGGAAGGATAAGGTAACTCTTCTACCAAGAACTCATAATGTGTTTGATTATCAGACAACTATAACAGAGATGTTAAATTAGCCATTACATTCGCCGCTTGATTATTTGCATGAGGAACGTGCTCAAATGTTATACAAATAAAATACTTTTTGAAATCACCCACCATGTTTGTTTATGGCACTAGTTTATCATCCTTAATCTGATACTCATTATTGATATGATTTATTATCAATTGGGAATCACCATAGATATACAATTTTATTATCTCCCATTCTAATACCATTTTTAATATATTGACTAAGGCTTCATATTCTGTGATATTATTGGTACATGGGAATATAATTTTCTATGCCTTGGGTATTGTGTAGCCTTGTAGTGAGATGAACACTATACCTGCTCTAGATCCTTGTTTCTTAAAGGAACCATCAAAGTACATCTTCCATGAGTGCTTTGTGATCATTAAGATGGAGTCATTAGGGAATTTAACTATTAGGGGATTGATTCTTGGTAATAGTTCCTCGACCAACTGATCAAATTTAATATGTCATATAATAGCTTTGAGCTCTACATATTCTATATCAAATTCACTAAGAATCATTACCCATTTATCCAATCTCCCAGTTATTGTTTCTTTGTTAAAGAGATATATTAGAGGATCTATTTTGGCCACCAAGTTGATTGAATGTGCCATCATATAATGTCTAAAATATCATGATATGAACATGACCAAAGAAATTTTTTTTCAATAGGTGTATAGTTTAGTTCATATTGCACCTGTGTTTTTCTAATATAATAGATTAACAGTTCCTTCCCATTTTCTTCTTGTTGTGCTAAGAGTGCCCCTAGTGAGGTATTAGTTGCTGAAATATATAGTAATAAGGGTTTTACTACATTTGGAGACATTATGATTGGCGGATTTTCTAGATATTGTTTCAGTTGAGTGAATGATGTCTCACATGCTTCATCCCACTTATGAGTGATACCTTTGTGCACAATCTTGGTAAATGGTTGTGCTTTATCACCCAATGGAGAAATGAACCTTCACATTGACTTTAGTTTTCCTTGCAATGATCTTACTTGGCTGATGTTTTTGGGTGGTGGCATTTCCACAATTTCTTTTACCTTTTATGGATCAACCTCAATTCCTTTGGTTGAGATAATGTATCCTAGAAGCTTTCCCAAAGTAACCCTGAATGCACACTTCTTTGGGTTTAATCTAAGCTTAAATTGTTCCATCCTATCCAAGATTTTAGCTAAATCTTCTAGATGGTCTTTCCTATGGTGATATTTCCCTAGGATGTCATCAACATAATCTTCCATGTTTTTATGCATCATGTCATCAAATATTTTTGTCAATTCTCATTGATAGGTTTCCCCTGCATTATTGAGTCTAAAGGGCATTATAATCCAACAAAAAGTACACCAAGGACAAGTAAAATTTGTTTTTTCTTAATCATCTAAAGAAATATTAATCTGATTATAACCTGAGAACCCATCCATTAGTGATAAAATCTCATGTATCCTAATGTGAGATCCACAATTACATCTATGTTTGGTAGTGGGAAATCATCTTTTGGACAAGCTTTGTTCACATCCCAAAAGTCTGTGCAACAATAGATGGACTTGTCTGGCTTAGATACTAGAACAATGTTAGATATCCACTTAGCATATGAAATAGCTCTAATAAATCCTTCCTTCAATATCTTTTCCAGTTCCTCTTTTACCAAGAGTGCGATATGTGGGTGCATTTTCCTTAAATTTTTCTTAACAGGCTTCATTCCTGGAGCCATAGACAAGTGGTGGATGATTAGATCATGATCTAGTCCTGACATATTAGAATAAGGCTATGCAAAATTTATCTTCTTTTATCTAAAAAATTGTGTGAATTCTTATTTCTCCTCTACAGATAAGGATTGAGCAATGTATATGATTTGTGGCTTCTCTTGTGTGCCAAGATTGATCCGTTGAGTATGTTCTATGAGAATAGATGATTGTTCCTATAATTTTTTCCATCTTCTAGTGCCTGAGTAAGGTTTTCACTATCGGATACATCCTTTACTTTTCCATTTTTGTGATCTGCGACTGCCATAGAATGATTTTCACCCTCAGATCTTTGATTTATTTACTTTTTATTTTTGTGAATAGAAAACTTGATATTCCCCAATGTCAATTGTAAATTTCATTCCTAATGAGTTACATGTTCTACCACATTTAGATAACAAGCTATGGCATGGTCATTGGAAATGTGGGTATATTTATAGGTTCAGACAAGGTCTAGTTTATGAGGTCAGGGTGAACACATTGTAAGTTAGCATCAGGGTTGGTTTCAACTATTTCAAGAGTCAGGATTGAATTGTGTTCATATCTTTCGAATGTATCAATGAGGTCTATAAGATTGTTGTCCAGAAGATCATTTATCTAATAAATAATCTCACTATTCTTACTCGATTCCTCATCAATATTATGTGTACCAAATTTGAATGGTTTTACACCTAAGCTTTGTCCCTCTTCTCTTTCGCTTATCATATTGTTAGAATTTGCATTTTATAATATTCTTTGAAGCTCTTTTGTTCCTATTAAGACTCCTATGTCTGTATCAATTGTACTGGGGATCACCACATCGGCAAATTCTATAACAATGGTTGTGAGGTGGGTAGTGTTAGAAATTTCTCCTTTTTCATGTTGAGGGACATATTTGTGAATAAAATCTATTTAAATATCCATAGTGGTGTTAGAGAATGAGTCCCGTTCATATTCATTAGAATCTATCTTAGCATAATATGGAAAGTATAGAACATGAGTGATTGTTACTAGCTTCCCCTGAAGAGGATGACAATTTTCTTGTTCATGAGATTCTTCATTAGACTTATTTTCCTAAGAATAATTTTGTTTATCCTCAAGTTTTTGAACATTTGGTTGTTGTATGAATGTTTCTTCATTAATCTTGGTTTCTTGATTCCTCAAAAATGGAGGAATGTAAATCTCTCCTTGATAATTGGGATTTTGTTCATGTATATGCAATAATCTTTCATAGGAGAGGGGGAGGATATCAGTTTCCTCTTTAGATTCTTCATGTTCCGTATCAAAAAAATTTCCATATTGAATGAGTGGGATCTATGCTTCCTCTTTTTATCCTATACCTATTTTATCTTTGGGATCTCTGAATTGTGTAAAAATTAGCTCAAAAAGACCACCTTTATTTTTGCCTAGGGGTCCTTGTCCTTGATATCCCATTTGCTGCATGATATGGAGACCATGTCTATATTGCTAAGTTTCTATCTGAACATGCTTAATGTCTTGATGAGATTCATACTTTTCTTTGTATATCCATTTCAATACCTCAATGTCTTCATTTTCCTTTGCTACTAATTTGCCTCTTACAAAGGTTCCATTATAGATAGTTTACAGTTTTGGTTTTGCTTCCATTGTAGATGAGGAAGGTCTTCCTTGTGATCTCGGTGAAATAGGTAATGATGTTACTTAAAGTATTTGATCTAATTTATACTCACCAATCCTATTATCTTGTAGTTTTAGTTTCTTTTCAAAGTCTCTTAGCATAGTTGTTGTTGAACGTTTTGGATGTTATTCATTTTTATCTTCCCTATTATGTCAGACTATTCTTTTGTTTGATTGACAAACGTTATTACAAGAGTGAAAATAACTTGTGTATGTGGGGATTGTGATTTATTCTCCATTATAAGGAAAATTCAAGCATTTATGGAAAGTTGATGGTGCTTTCTACATCTCATGTATCCAAGGTCTTCTCAATAGGATATTGTATGACAAATTAAGATCTAACACTTGGAATACCACATTTCTCTCCATGGGCTCCACTTTGATAGGTAACATCACTAACCCCTCAGATTAAATTTCTTCATCATTGTATTCCTTAATGGTTATACTATTTTTAGGATCAATATATTCATCAGATAATCCCAATGCTTTGACCAAACCTAGAGTGCAAATGTTTAAGCGATCCCCTCCATCTATCAATACTCATTTTACTCGATGTTTATGAATCAACACTTCTATATGAAAATGTAGATTGTGTGGATGGCTTAGAGAATTGCCATCTTCTTTGAGAAAGATAAATATTGTGGTGTAGTCAAATGTCCCACCATGGCTTGAACTTTATCTATATCTAAATTATTGGGAATTATTTGTTTCAACCAAATCTTTTTCCAGGATCTCTCTGTGTGTTGGGGAAGTTTAAGTAGTTCAAGAATAGAGATTTGTGTTGGATTTCTCTGCAATTGATCAACCAAAATGTAATTAGATAAGGAGGATGATGAATAATTTGTGGTTGATTTTGGTTTCAATGATGTGGGTATTTTTGAAGATTCTCCTTTCAACATCACTTTAGCTTGACTCCTTGTTACTGCATTAGTGGATTCAACTTGTTATTTTCCTTTAACTATTATCACATTGATTTTTTGATCCCAATATTCCAACATATTGATATTCTTGTCATGAGAATAATCATAATTCACCCGATTTCCCTTGACATTGGATGATTCTCCTTTCTCATATTTAGGCAAAGGTGTTTTAAATGAAGTATGATCTTCATTTGTCTTGTGGCCATCTACTCTGATGACCTCATTATCTATCAAGTCTTGTACCAAATGCTTTATTTTCATGCACTCATTCATTTTTTGACCTTTGTTTTGATCATGATACTCACATTAATGGGCATCATTACACCATTTCAGTTTAATTGGCGGTTCATATGGTCTTGATTCAGGTAGAGTAATAACGTTGTGGGTTATAAGCTTACGCAACACCGATTCAAGAGAATATCTAAGAGGTGTAAATATCCATCTCGGACCATTGGTGAAATGTGTTTTTGGTTTTCTGTGTACGCCTCCTTTCGATTGTGATCCGTGGTTTCCCAAGCTTTCTAAAGGCAAAGGTTAGTAGCAAAGGTTTCACAAATAATGTATATCTAAGCACACAATAACTACTAAAATGAATACTAGAAATGTAATCAATAAAATGTACAAGCAAGAGAAAGGAAAACAAATAAATGCAAACCCCATGATGCTTGAAGCTTCTATTGTTTCTCTCTACTCCTTCCGAAATGTTGTTCTTGATGCTTAGTATTGGCGGGGCAGCATCTATGACTTGAGAAGCATAGAGAATTTGCTAATTGAAATGTGTGTGTGATCACAAGATGAATTCAATGCTAGAACCAAACTGACGGAGTAATGGTGCACAAGAGCTTGAAATCCTAGATCCTTCAAATGGTTATGAAGGGTTTATTATATAGGAATTGGTGATGATGTGAACAGTTGAGATCAATCCCAGAGATAGGGAGATGAATGGTTGAGATTAAAAGGAACTAGAGAAGCCATTAGTAAACTCCACCTCTTCAATTGGTAAAGAGGAGATAGAGTTTGGTTGACTCAAGAGCTAATTATGAGTTACCTTTTTGAACTAAAGAGGTGGGTGAAGTTACCCATGTGGACTGGAGAGATGGGTGGAGTAACCCATGTGATCTGATTGGAGTTATCTCTTTGAAGATAAATGAATATTTAATTCATTTATTTAATTATTGTTTTCAACATGTGAGATAATTGAATTCTTTTTGATTAAGAATTGCTTTATTTGATGAAATTAAATTAATTTAATTGGAAGAATTTAATTAGTAAGTTTAAATATTTGAATTTAAACTATAGGAAATTTAATTTATTTAATTAATTAATGGTGAATACTCAATTAAGGTTAATTAATTAAATAAAATTAATTATTTAATTAATTTTGGGAATTTGATTAGATGATTCAGGGAGTGAATTTAGAGGAAAATAGATGATTAATTAATGATTAAAAAACCATTAATTAATAGATGAAAATTAGTGCTTTTAATTTAAAGTCGCAAGCCTGTCCATTTTTGGGTGTCTACATTTTCCCTTTTTTGATGCGATGTGACTTGTCACAGTGTGTCAAAGATTCTCTAATTTTTCCCCAGCTTGCCCCGACAGTAGTAGGTGTATTTATGCCCCCTCAACAAATTTGAGAAAAAATTTGCAACATGAGCATTGATTTGTTGAAATTGCAATTTCTGTAACTGGGTAGCTGATGGGTTTGAAAATGGTTTAATATGCCCTTGCTATTGACTGTCAAAGTTTCTGGGGACCGGGAAGAAATTTTAGAGCTCCTAATGAAATTAGGGTTTTTTGGAACCCTTATAAATATCCAAAAGAGCCATTCATTCTCCACATTGTGATCTTGGATCTCTGATATCTTGGTGAGTTTGCTTTCTGATTTCTACCTTATTTTCTCCTATTTTCTAGTGATGGCTGGCCTTCCCAGTGTCACTCACATATCTGACCGAGTCTGGACCTACCGTAGACTAGCTGGCTCTGGATGCTCAGTGAGTTTTCTCACTTTGTGTGTCTTTAATGCATATATTTATTGCTTTAAAAAATTGTATTTTTTTGGAAAATTTCAAAGTGTGTCGCAATCGGTTGTGGTTTAAATGTCATAATTGCCGGTTAAATACCGCAATTGGTAAGTGTGCCGCACTTGTGTATGTTTAATGCCGCAATTGGAGTTTGTATGCTGCAATTGCTGTTTAAGTTTTGCAATCGCCTAAAAGTTCTGCATTTGCATTGCTTTATTACCGCAATTGATTTTTTAGCACTGTTTCCCTGATGTCCTTGTCTGATAGCTTCTTTTTCTTGCTTTTGTTACTTTCCTTAATGACTGAAACTGATATTTTTCTAATTTAATTTTGTGTGCAGTTCACTCGGTGGATCTTGCACTGTCAAGAGTCGAGGCCGGCGGGCCTTGTATATAGATTTCAGCTGACAAAGGATGAGAGGTCAATTCTTTGCAATCTTGGTTTGTACTATCTTTGTTATATGCCTGAGATCACAACCAATAGGGGTCTAATCTCCGCTCTGGTAGAGTGGTGGCATTCAGAGACTTGCACTTTCTGGTTACCCACCGGTGAGTGTATAGTGACTTTGGAGGATGTGTATCACATCCTCTAACTCCCTATCCAGGGTGAGCTTGTGGATTATTCCACCCACACTGGTGTTGTTTCTTTGACTGAGCTTTCTGGATTGCCCCGGGATCAGCTCGGTCTTGCTGGTGATTATGATATTCCATAGTCTAGATTTGGGTTGGGCCTTGATAGGTTGTCCACTTTACTGGGCAGTCTGATATGTGGCATTCTATGCCCCAATCGTCGACAACATGGTTTTTTTGTTGGCTTTGGTTCTATATTATAGAGTATGGTCAGGGACCGTACCATATTTTCCTGGGGTCCATGCATGTTGGCCCACATGTATTTTCACATGTTTTATGCACCTTACCTTGATGGTAAGTCACTCGGCTGCGGTGTGAATCTCTTGAAGATCTGGGCATGGGAGCATATTGTAGTCTATCATCCTATTGGTGCCTGTGCTCTCCCAACTGATAGGCCATATGTCTTCATGTATGATGGAGCCATTGTTCAGATGCATATGGGTCACTTGACATACTAGCAGCAACAGTTAGATATGATTCCTTATTTCATTTGGAGGCCATATAGAGATTTTCCAATATGGGATGGGGAGGACATCCATCTCCCCTTTTGTCCTCAGTAGAGATACTTGATTGGTCATGTTACCGGTCATATTCATATGATAGACTTTCACAACACCAACAGGGTGTTGCGCCAGTTCGGGGAGTAGCAGGATGTATCTAATTCTTATGCATAATTCACTCAGAGGTCGAGGGATATTTCTGTTTGGGGTGGTGTAGTATCACTTGATGCTACTCACACTGATTTTTTAGGTTTACTTCCTGTGGCATGGACCTGGCGCTCTGCCACTATAGATGTAGGTTTGTCTTGTTTCTGATTGCTTGTGTTCTTCCTTTCTACTCTCTAATACTTTGCTCATATATTTTTTTGATACTTATGTCCTTATATGTGCTGGTACTGATATTTGAATTGTGTTTTGCAGGAACTACACCCTAGTTTGATTCCCATTGGTTGCAGCATCGGCCAGTCACACTTACAGATGTGTCTCATCCTATTGCCAGGACTCTTATGAGGAGGGCCCGATGGGTACGACATGGTAGGGGAGGCCATGATGGAGGGAGAGGTGGTGGTAGGGGAGGTAGGGATGGGAGATATGGTGGTAGGGGAGGGAGGGATGGTGGTAGAGATGGTGGATGGGGTAGGGGGATGTTNTGTCCTGGGGGTACGGGTGGTGGGGTTAGGACTAGAGGTGGCCAGAGTGGGAGAAAAACTAGTGCTCCTCGTGTTGGGTTGGGAACTATTTTGGAGGATGACGAGGCCATGGAGGAGGAGGCACCTCAGTTGGTTCAGAGAGTATGCAGGCGGAAAACTACTATTTTGGCTCCTAGAGAGGAGGAGAGGGTAGTCATTGAGGATATTGACATTGAGATTGTTGATATTGATGTGGAGGCTCTAGATGAGCAGAGTGCGGAGATAGGTTTCTCTAGTGATAGTGGCAGCACTGGCAGCAACATAGGGGAGAGCTTAGAGAGTTTTGATGATTCTTGGGTTATTAGGTGGAGAGGAGGTGAGGGTTTCAGAGGCAGTGCAGAGGAGGGGGAGATGGACATTGATATGGGTGGCATGGATGATGATCCCTCGGAGGTGGAGCGCCTCACTTAGCAGGTTCAGGACTGACTTTCCTTATCTGATGCACATGCTACTACTTTGGAAGCCCAGGTTAAAATGGTTGAGTCCAAAGAGTGACATGCTCAAGCTGAGGTTCACTCATTTATTAACAGTGTATAGGATGTCTCACACCATGAGGTTCTTGACAAGTATTACAGATCTGGGCATGATGCTTAGAGAGAGATCGATTATTGGAGGCATCATTATGAGGGTACAGTTCCTACAACATAGAGGGTGCCCAGCTACATAGCTTCGTAGAGATCTAGCAGGGGCCAAAAATCTTAGAGAAGTGGTGTTAGAGCTCTTGGTTCCTCCCATAGGATAGATTCTGACATGCCACCCCCTTGTCCACCTCCTGGCGAGGGTGGGGGTAGCTCCTATTGAATTATGTATCATGTACCATTTTTGTAGTGATTCTATTGTATATACTCTGAGTAGTACCATTTTTATATCCTGACACACTGATATATTTATTGATATATATGTTGATTACCTTCTTTGATCAGACTTATGACCATTCATTGTACTTAGATATTTTGATTTATATGAGATTCAGCTAGCATTTTTGATATGATGTGTAATGGTTTACTTTTCTATATGTATGATTCTACATGATTTGGTGGTTTAGATGATGAGATGTATATGCAATATGATTCTATTATGCAGACTTGTATATGGATGGTTTACTTTTCCTATGATACTGACATGTCATGCAGGATGGTCTAAATTAAATGCATGTTTATATGAGATGCTTATGGATGCATGTAATTTTATGATTATCATGTATGAAACTACTATGTTTTTATCATTTTTTTATGTACTTAATGGAATGAATGTAATCTACTATGCACAAAATATCTGAGTAATGCATGTGTTAGTTAGAAAGAAGTTATTTTGGATAGATGTTCCCTTAGATTAATCTAATAGAATGGAATGATAGAAAGGATTTTCTTTTTGCATTTTTTGGATAGATATGATCTGATAGAAAGGATTAATGTCCCAAGTCACTTCCCATGTTTCCAATAATTGTCATCATCGTGTCTCTTTTTTTTTTTTTTGTATTTTTTGATATTCGGAAAGAGCATCGAATTATCCAGATCACATACCACCTAGATACCACCATGACCTCTTGATAGCGAAAGGAGTAGAGAGATTGAATAGAAAGAGACCCATAGTGAACTCAAATATTGACCTTCTAGGTTCAACTATGTTCCCTGTTTGAAAAGAAAGAGAGCCAAAAGCACCCAGATATTGACCATCTAGATACCGCTTGTCCTCTGAATTAATCTAAAACAAAGAAACCAAGATAGAAATCCTATACACCCATAGTCCATCTGAATAACACTGTGAGCTCTTAATTTCAAAAGGGAAAGCCAAGCAAACAAGATAGAACTCCTATGCCCCTAGAGTCCATCTGGATAGCATCATGAGCTCTTGTTTGCAACATAAAGGGAAAGACCACAGAAACCAAGATAGAACTCCAAAGCAAACTCAAAGTCCATTTGAGTAGTGCTATGAGCTCTTGATTCTATAAACCAAACAAGCAAAATAAAAGAGAAGGAATGTCCAATTCTTTCCCAGGTTTAAGCTCAGATCGTGGAACTGTGTGGCTGTCAGATAAGTGACAGTGCCTACTGCATTTATCCTAAATCATCATGCCCCTGAAATTGAAGTGAACATTCAACAGACAATAATCAAATAAAATTAGTTATGATCTATCATAGCTACTCTCCTCACATGGTGGATCCTGGAGTAGCATAAGAATATAACCGTGAAATATAGACTGACATCTAACTAACTTGACTAACCTAGTCAACATTTTGGATGGCTCCTTGATGTAGTTAGATTATCTTGATTGGAACAACTCTTTGGATAGGCTTGATTGGATTGATTTCTTTGATCGTGTTGGCAATTGATCAAGCTGTGTTAGATGGGCCTAATGCTTGTTCACAAAGCTCATGTTTGTGACAGTATTGATTGATTTGATTTCTTTGATCGTGTTGGTAGCTCATCAAGCTGTGTCAAATGGGCCCAATGCTGGTTTGCAAAGCTCATTATTATGACAATTGATAGATTGATTTGATCATTCTGGCAGCTGATCAAGCTATGTCAGATGGGCCCAATGTTTTTTTGCAAAGCTCATGATTCTGACATTTGATAGATTGGCTTGGTTACCAGTTGCTTGCTGATTGATTTGATAGATTGATAAAGCTATGTCAGATGAGCCCAATGCTGATTCACAAAGCTCATGATTGTGACATTGATTGACTGGACATGATCACCCTTTGCTCTCTTGATAACTGAGATGGTTTTATTGCTTTGCAATTTTTTGAATGTTTTTTATGAAGATTGATTTTCTCTTGATTTTTGATCTTTTTAGGATTTTTTGATGAGTTTTCCAATTTTTAGGGATTTTTTCAGGACATTTTGAATTGGCCCCTAGTCTGGTGGACCAGTATTTAACCATGGGTAAGTGCTTGGTGCTCAGAGGGAATTTGTGCTGCTAGATACAGCTTTGGATAGTCAGTCTTGCGTTTGAAATTTGCTCAAGCTTTTGGAGTTCATTGATGGTGAAGTTGGATTTGAACACTTGGCGCTTGTTTGCCAGGTTTTCACCAAGGTACCTGCTCAATAGCACCTGATTACCAAGTTTTCACTGAGAGAGAGATTTTGTTTTTCTTTACTTTTCTACTTTTTTTATTTTTTTGTTGTCGCCAAGGTGCCTGATTGCCAGGTTTTCACCAAGGTAACTTTTGTATTTTCTGATTTTTTTGGTATTTTCAGGATATGTAGATAGGTGCCTTAACCATAGAGACCTCAAGGGTAGAACCTCTTGAGGTGCATTTTGTTGATGTATCTAGGGAGCTGATCTCCTTCTGGTGTCGCTAGGATGAATGCCCACTCTGAGTAGAGTTGACAATGACAAATGGTCCTAGCCAGTTAGGTTCTAACTTTCTAGGTTTGACTCACTCTGCTTGATTCTTCTGATTTTCCATGAGGACAAGGTCTCCTACCTGAAATATTTGTGGCTTTACCTTCTTGTGATAGTTCCTTCTAAGGTGATTCTGATAGCCTTGTAAGTGGTTGAAGGCATGCTGTCTTTTTTCATCTAGTAACTCTAGTTCACTGAGCCTTGCCACTCTGTAGTCTTCATTTGTGATCAAGTTCTTCAGTGATATCCTTAGGGATGGGATTTCCACTTTGATGGGTAATACCACCTCTGATCCATTGACTAGGGAGAAAGGAGTGGCTCCTATAGGTGTTCTCACACTAGTTCTATATGCCCATAATGTGGGACTAAGCTATAAATGCCAGTCTCGCCCTGATTCGTTCACTATTTTCTTCATAATTTTCAAGATTGTCTTGTTTGTAGCTTCGGCTTGGCTATTCCCTTGAGGATAGTAAAAAGAAGAGAACCCTTGTTTGATATGGAACTGTTCGCATAGCTCTTCAATATCCTTGTTCTGGAAAGGTGTACCATGATCTGTCACGATTGTTTGAGGGATCCTGTATTGATAGATAATGTGGTTTAGTATGAACATTACTATTTTCTTTCCAGTGATGTAAGTGAGGGGAATTAATTCCACCCACTTGGTGAAATAATTTGTTGCTTCTATGATGTATTTATGTCCATTTGCTGAAGAAGGTGTTATTTTGCCCACCAGGTCAAATCCCCACATGGAAAATAGAAATGGTGATGTGATAGGATTTAGTTCTTGGGCTAGTGCATGGATGAGGTCTCCATGAATTTGACACTATCTACACCTTTGTACATATTTGTGTGCATTTATCTCTATTGTGGGCCAATAGTATACCATGCGGATGATCTTCTTAGCTAAGTTGTTGCCACCTCCGTGGGTTCCACAAATTCCTTCATGTACCTCGTATAAAGCTTTTTGGGATTCAATGGAAGTGAGACATCATAATAGCATTCCATCTAGACTTCATCTATATAAATTAGTTTAGAGGATGGTATACCTAGAGGCTTGGTGGATGAGGGAATTTTTCTGGTTCCTAGACAAGTTGGGAGGTAAGACATTATTTTGGAGATAGTTATAGACATCTTGGTACCATGGGGATTCAGGACCAACAAGGAAACCTGTTGATTCTATTATAGATGCTTGGTGTGATGGAACCAAGAGTTGCTCTGCTCAAAACTAGAATTTTGTTTCATTGCCTAGCATATCAATCAGTGATGCTATGGTAGCCATCGCATCTGTAGCTTTTTTCTATGCTCATGGGACTTGCTTGAAGAAGATGTAACTTGGTGCATAGTCTTTCCATCTGTGCTCTGTATGGTATGAGTTTTTCATCTTTGGTCATATAATCATTGTTGACTTGACTGATGATCAACTACGAGTCTCCAAAGAACTTTAGGTTCTTGATTCTCCAATGAATTGCTATCTTTAGATCGATGACTAGTGCTTCATATTCTTCTATGTTGTTAGTGCATGGGAAGTTGAGTCTAAAAGTCTTTGGAATTGTATCATGATTTGGAGTGATGAGCACTATCCCTACCCCCACACCATGGTTCGTACATTTTCCATAAAAATAAAGTTGCCATGCCTTGATCACTAGTTGTAGTGTCATGATAGATTCATTAGGAAAGTAAAAAATAATAGGCTAGTGGTCTTGAATTGGTGCCTCTGCTAGTTGATCTGCGACCACTTGTCCTTTGATGGCCTTTCTGTCTATTTATTCAATGTTGAACTCACTTAAAATAATTACCCACTTCGCCAGTCATCTGGTGAGTGCTACTTTTCTTAGGAGGTACTTTAAAGGATCAATATGTGTGATCAACTTTGTTTGGTGACTCAACATATAATGTCTCAGCTTTTGGGAAGTGAAAAAAACTACAAGGCATGACTTTTCAATTGGTGTATAGTTTAGCTCATATCCAACCAATACCCTGCTTAGATAGTAGATAGCCCTCTCTTTTCCTGCATCATCATGTTGTGCCAATAGTACACCTAATGCTGACTCTATCCTTGAGATATATAGAAGCAATGGTCTACCTTGTACTGGTGGTACCAATATAGGAGACTTGAGAAGGTAGTCTTTACATATTTGAAATGCCTATTCACATTGCTCTGTCCATATGAATTTCATGTCTTTGTGCAATAGGTGTTGAAATGGGTGGCACTTGTCTGCTAGCTAAGCTATGAAGTGCCTAATTGATTGGATTCTTCCTTGTAATCCTCTTAGTTGTCTCAGGTTCGATGGTGGAGGCATGTCCAATATTTCTTTGACCTTTGCTAGGTCCACTTCGATTCCTCTATGTGACACTATGAACCCCAGTAATTTTCCCGATGTCACACTGAATGCACATTTATTTGGGTTTAGATAGACCTTGAATTCTTTCATTCTTATGAACTTAGCATCTAGGAGCTTTTTCAACTCTTCCTTGACTAGAAATACAACATGGGGATGTATCTTTCTCAGCTTCTATTTGATAGGTTTGGCATTGGGTATAAATGGTGGATGGTGTGGTACTAGCTCTGGATCCAACCCTGGCATATCTGAGTAGGACCATGCAAAATTGATCATCCTTGCTTTGAAGAAACTAATGAACTGTTCTCTCTCCTTGGTGGTGAGTGATTTTTCCAAGTATATGTTCTTTGGGTTCTTGTCATCTCCCAAATTGACTTCCTCTATTTCTTCTACTAGTAATGCTAATTTCTCCTCTATCAAGGGGAGGAGTCCCTTCTTTCCATCTTCTAGCACCTCAGTGAGGTTTTTACTAGAAGATACATCTTGTTTTAGCTTTTTATCATTGTTTTCTTTTTTCTTTTGTGGACTAGAAAGAGGAGATTCCTCCATAAAATATGTCAATCTATCAAGGTTAAAGGAGAAGCCTGCCTTGTGGTCTCCTGATGGAATGCCTTCCCTAAGACCCATGAAATGAGCAATAGCCTCATCGTTCTCGAAGACATCTAAATTAGGTGGTCCTTTTTGATCCCACTCTATAAGTTTCAGGTGTACAAGATAGATACTCTCACAGTTGTTTGGCTCTAGTTGACTGAAAGGAAATATAGATATGGTTCCTAAAAAATGGGACTATGATGTGGACACACCACTTGAGGTCTGATAAATGATATTCTTGTCTATGCAGGGTTGTTTGAAAATGGTCAGTTGGTCAAATAAGTCTTCTAGATTTATGATAGTGTCTGACCGAGGGGAATAATCTGGGTTTGACGGTTTAGAGTCGTGAAGGGATCTCCAATCATACTCTTGGGAGTTAGTCTCGATAGAATTCTCATCCGATGTCTCACTTCCTTGGTTATCATTGATTTCTATGTGGAGGTCTATTTGGGTTTGTGTAGTTCCCTCTTCGGTGGGCAACAACTGTGCTAATATGTTTCTTATCAAGACATGTTCTATGTTGTGCCCGTGGTGCATCTATGCTATTTATTCCTAATTGACTTGGATGTCTTGGATCACAGGACTAGTGCTTTGTTGTCCATAGCCCAACCCTCTCATATTTCTCTAGGTTGGAGGGAGAGGTAATTACATTATGCCTTGTTGTCTTTCCCCCATCCTAGTTGTACCATCGTACCCAAATCTTTGTATCATTGTGTAACCATTACCATAATTTGATAAAGGGGTAGTTTTGGTCGGATCATTTCTGGTGGGTCTTGGTATAACTAGGCATTGATGTCTAGTTCAAATGGCTTTTCTTTTTCTATGTCTCCCCACTGGACAAAGGTTGTGGGTGGACATCTAAATAGAACAGGTTGTGGAGTTTCTATTGTAATGATAGGTTGTGGCATGCCATAAGGTCTCAGGCTCTGAGGCATGTGCATGATGGTGAAAGCCTTTTCATATCTGTATTCACCACAACCTTTGTCAGTAATGGATATCTTACCTTCTTTCTGTGTGATATCTTTAAGATTTGAATTTGAAGAGGAGGAAGTACTTGCATCCTGGTTAGTGATTGTCTTTCCTGCTGTCTGTGTGACCTCTTTGGGATTTTAATCTGAAGAGGATGGGATGCTTGCATCTTGGTTTGATGGTACCTAATTATTAGTGCTGATTTGGATTGAATTATAGTATTGGAAAGGATTGGGATCTCCCTCTATGATGATTTCCTCTCCTTGGTGTGGAAACTTGATGCATTGATGGTATGTTGAAGATACAACTTGCATTTCATGTATCCAGGGTCTTCCTAGTAGCATGTTGTATCCCAACTCAAGTTCTAGGATTTGGAAGGGAGTGTTTTTTATCATGGGACCAATACAGACAGGTAGAATGATAATACCTTTAGAGGATCTTTCCACTTCATCATAAGCTCTGATATTTATCCTCCTTGTGACATCAATGCTTGATTCTGAATAGCCCAGTTGCTTGATTAACTTTAGAGTATATATGTTTAACCCAGCTCCACCATCAACAAGGAACCTATGGATAGAACTTTTGTGGACCTAGACAAGTAAGTGCAAAGGATCATTATGTAGGGGTTTATGCGGCGGTACATCATGGTCTGTGAATGTGGCATGTTTGTTAGTAGCTATATGGTTGACCATCATTTGGAAGCTTTTGGGTGTTATGTCCCTTGGGACAACTACATTCTGAAGGGCTTGGTCAAGTGCCAAGTTATGCTATGGAGATATGCATAATAGGTCAAACATGGAGATCTGGGTAGGTGTGCGCTTTAGTTGGACCACTATGATTGTTTGTGGATCTGAGTTTTCTATAGGATTGGCTGGTATAGTAGACAAGGATGGTACTCCTTGCAAGATGAATCTGGGATGACATGTTGTTACAACACATTTATTACCTTGGTCTCTGATAGTTATTGTAGCCATGTGGCTATCTGAAGGACTAAGGTAATTGATAGTATTATCACTATTAGCATATGTATAGTTGACTTGTTTGTAGGATTTCATAAACATGCAAATCCACAGAACGCCAAGAACACCTGCAAGCAAAATACCAGAAGCTGAACCGAAACCTGTGAGAGAGAGAGCTAGGGTTTTTGAGAATCTCAGCGGAGTGAGAGCAAAATTATATTTCTCAAAATAATTTAATACAATAATTACAAAAAGCGGCTTATAAGGTGGGAAACCCTAAAGCCGGAGAAAGCTAGGTTTGTGCATTTAATAATTAATAAACATATTAATTATTATGCACCTAAATGACAAGCTTAAGTGAA
>MU228172.1:1007964-1034322 GCA_018584345.1 Thuja plicata
GTCATGTGTGCTTTCCAAGTGTGGTAATTATGCGGTGTCAGCCGGGCCACAGAGGGGTCCGACATTGAGAGAAAGAAAGACGGAAGTAGAAGGGTCGATTTCTGAAAGTAAATGACAGAAAGCAAAATCACCCCCCCACAAAGTAGGATTCTAACCCCCGTACAACAAGTAAACAACTACTGAAAGCACAAAGAAAACTGGAGAAAAACCTGAATACCGGATGCAGAGTAGAAGGGAAAATGAAGCCTCTACTTCAACACTAAAAACAAGTGCTCAAACGGTTGAATGAGCAAACAAAATCAGCACCATTGCGTCCGTCTTGGAAACACCTTTCCGACGATATTTTGTTTTTTGAAAAATGACACCGTATGCTCAAGTTACGGTCAAAAAACCAACTGCCTTTCCAAAATACAACTCTCTGGAAAAACACAGAGACTGTGTTAAATTTGACAGCCGTTTGGCCGTCGCAGGCCGTCAGGTCTCCGAAAAACTGTACGACCACCGGAAAAATTAATCGGCGCCGGAAAATTTAAAAAGTCCGCCGGAAAATAATTTCCCGGCCACTGATGTCACCGTGACGTCAGCCCTGCACGGGTGGTTGCAGGCCGGTGGCGGCTGGGCGGAGACGCCGGCTGGGGTGGCTCCCTGGCGGAGCGGAGGCGGTGACCAGGCCGGGCGCGGGCGGCGGCGCCGCAGCGGGGGAGCACTGGTGGCGTGCTGCCCTACAGCTGCTCGCAGGTGGCGTGCTGGCGGCGCGCTGGCGGCAGCGCCCGTGAGTGCAAAAAAAACATGTTTTTGTGCGTTTTTTGAGATTTTTTTCTCGGTTTTCGAGCCGTACGGCCCTAGGAGGCTCGAAATTTTTCCCTGGGGTCACGGAGACCAAAAGTAGTCAAATTTTATATGATTTCGACTCTCCCAAGCCTTCTGAACGCAATGGCAGAGTCTGTTTCTACTCAATCTGCTCCAGAAGGTCGTGCCTCCTTCAAAGTGACAAAAAACCTCAGAAACAAGCTATGGTTGTCGTCTTCGAATCCAGGCTTCAAAAAACTTCAACCTCGGCAGTGACAGGGTGGCTCTGATACCATGTAGGATTTCATAAACATGCAAATCCATAGAACGCCAAGAACACCTGCAAGCAAAATACCAGAAGCTGAACCGAAACCTGTGAGAGAGAGAGCTAGGGTTTTTGAGAATCTCAGCGGAGTGAGAGCAAAATTATATTTCTCAAAAGAATTGAATACAATAATTACAAAAAGCGGCTTATAAGGTGGGAAACCCTAAAGCCGGAGAAAGCTAGGTTTGTGCATTTAATAATTAATAAACATATTAATTATTATGCACCTAAATGACAAGCTTAAGTGAAAAAGAATAATAGTGACCTTTAATAATTAAATCAGATAGATTTAATTATAAAGGTAAATAAACTATTACTCTAACATTGTTTTGTTGGTCCACCAAACTCGGAAGCTTTTCCCTTGTTGTGATCATGAAAGGTATCATTGAAAATAGTGTGATTAGTTGTGCCTTTGGTTTGGGTATTTGTTACATTGATGGTCCCTGTGTCATTCAGGTCTTGGATAGCATGTTTCAATCGGTAACAGTTGGATGTTTTATGTCCTTTTACCTAATGGAACTTGCATAATTATTTGTCATTATACCACCTTGGTTTGTTTTCATCCTATTCAAAATCCCTGATTTCTAGGAGAGTGATAGTGTTTGATTGTATCAACTTGCGTAAAGCTGATTCTATCGGCTCTCCTAATGGTGTGAAATCTTGTTGCTAGAATTGAAACCATGGTCTACATTGATTCTGTTGTTGATTATTTGACATAGTGGCTTCTTGTACTAGAGGAGGTTGGTTTTTGATGTATGCTTATTGAGTGGGACCTATGGGTTTTTGGTTGGCCATAGGTGCGTCATGTAGTGACACCTTGGGTTTCACGTAGTTGACTGTCTTCACATTGATGAAACCATCGCTAGTGACATTCTTTTTTTTGTTCCACCACTTAGCTTTGTCTATTGCATTCTTATTTGTATTTGTTTGTGTTGGATCTGCAAGGACTCCTCATTTGACTAAGTTCTGTTCACAACAAACTCCTCTTTCGATGAGTTGTGTGAAGTTTGGAGTTAACTGTAACTCTGCTGTGAATGACATATCTGGAATTAGATTGTTGACAAACATGACTATCAAGTCTTGTTCGGGCACATCATATGTTATGCATTTTGTTGTATTCCTCCATCTCTATAGGAATTTCACAAAAGACTCTCCATCTTTCTGTTTGATATCACAAAGGTCCTTGATGCTGACCTTGCGCTCGATGTTATGATGGAAGTGAGCTATGAACTTTTCAGCCAGTTCACCCCAAGACTGAATTCCATGAGGTAAATGTGAGAACCATTCCATTGTTGGTCTGACCAAGCTTTATGGGAACAGTCGCATTAGATATGTCTCATCATGGGTGACTTCAATGCAACTAGCAAAAAAATCTGGGATATGTTCAATAGGGTTGGTGTTTCCCCTATATTTGTCAAATTTCGGTACTGAGAAGTGATTTGGGAATGGAGATATGTGAAGAGAATGGTCAAAGAGGTATGGGTATAAATACTTTATGGTATAGGATTTAGTTTGCCCCTGATTTTGCATATCTATCATTTGGGTTTGAAGGGTTTGCATTTGTTGCATTAACATGTCCGTTTGATACTGAGGCTGGTGTGTGTGGACATTCCTCTATGCTGTAGTGGGTATGAGGTTGCGCCCTTGTATCCCTTGAGTAAGAACATAGGATTTCATCCTAGGGACTTGATATTGATTCCCCACCAAGTGGTTTGTAAATGGGGGCACATGAGCAGCCCATGATGGGTTTTGATGTGTTTGTTGTTGTGATTGAAACTGGGGTTGATACTGCTGAGGTTAGTTTTTCTACTGCGAAGGTTGGGGTTGAGACTAGGGTTGTTGTTGCTGAGTTTGGATTCGAGGAAATTGAAGTTGGGGTTGCTATTGCTGAGGTTAGATTTAAGGAAACTAAAGCTAGGGTTGCTGTTGTGGGGTTTGAAATTGAGGCAACTAAATTTGGGGTTGTTGTTGCGGAGGTTGGATTGATGTCAGGATGGGCAAAGATGTAGCCTTGGGTGGGCCTTGACTATAAGTTGTTCCTGCAAAGATGGATCCCTGTGGGCATGAAGTATTGATCCCATGACTAGTGTGAATTGACTGCAGCAGTGGAATTGTTTCAGAACAGTTGGTGTTTGGTTGGATGGAAGGCATAGCATGAAAGCTTGATTGTCCTGGCCATGGGACCAAAGGTGGAGGCATACTAGTGACCATGGGTGCACTTGGTTGCGAGCCTTTCATGCTTTGAGTGGAAGATGTCCTGGCCTGGTTTGGGTCCTTGGTTTGACTGGATATAGTCTTTGTCAATGTGGGTAATATCAACGGTGGAAATATCTGTGACACAATAGGTAGCATATGAGGAGACTGAGTAGTGTTTTGATCTGTGAGAGGGTTTTTAGGCCATATAGTCAATACACTAAATTTAGTGGGGAGTTTGACTCCCTTCTTTATTAGCATGGGTAAGTAATGTTTAGGGTTCCTCTCTACAACAGTGTCAACTACTTTTGTGGAGTAAGCATCTTGCTCCACATCTTCAAGCTCTTCTTTTGTGATATCTTGAAAAATGGCTGCCCCATAGGGTTGTTCAATGAATAGAGAAAAACTAGTGTTCACGAAGGGATCATTCTCTTGCTCTGTTTCCCAAGTGGGGAAATAGTTGATATATGACTCATCAGGTTGAGTTCTAGCCTTAGACCTTGTGTAAGGTCCTCCATGAGGTGTTTGAGACATGGTGCGGTCTAGGTTTTGTAACTAAAACAAGTGATATAAAGAAAACAAGGAAGAAGATCCTTTCTAAGGAAGTCTGAGTTATGTTTTGGACAATAGTAATTCTAAGGATAGATTTTGATATAACTTGATCTCAAAGTGGTGATGATAAAAAGATAGGATTTTCTTACCTTTGCTTTGGACAAAGTCACATTGATAAAGATGATGATGTTTGATATGATGAGATCAAGGTATTTCGAGTCTGAGCTTTCGAAATAACAATGTTTTTGACAATAATCATGTTTTTACAGAGAAGGGATAGTCTTTATTTTTTAGAGATTCATACAATGTTCTTCGCATTTTCCTGGGATAGACACTAGCTTTGGACACCCAATGAAGGATTCTTTCAAGGTTTTAGGTCAAAATAGGTGTAATGTAGCTCTGGTCAATTGCGGTACAACTTCACCAATTGCGGTAAAGTAAATGGTTGATTGCGGTAGTTTATCACTGATTGTGGTAATAAACATGACGATTATGGCAATAAACAAGTCAATTGTGGCATATTTCCTTCAATTGGGGCACAATGCGGGCAATTGTGGTAAAAGAGGAATAGTCTAAAAAATACTAGAGGTTAAGTATCATTGCTTGATAATATTGAAATTTTTGGAACAATGCTTCTGATTTGCAAGGCAGTTGACGTTGACAACCCTAGACTTTAACACCTTTGACTCATTTTGACAGTTTGGATGTTTTATTTTGCATTTTCAGAAACTGATCAAAGAAACAAGCACAATAGACACTGTGTTTGAATAATGAAGACTGAAAATGTGTATGTTCTACAAATTTTTCAAGTTGCAAGGTTATCACAAGGTATTAACAATGAACAGTCAGATTAATCTAGGTCAATGGCTTCTGAATACAATGTTATAGGCCCAATACTTGAATGTCCGTTAGCTCACACAACAATTGTCACACTACTAGGACATGAAGATCTATGATGTAGGTGCTCATGTTTTTTCCATTTCTAGGTATTGTTGCCGTGAAGTGAAGATCTCTTTCACTACACAAATACCGTGGGACACATATGTTGGGAATCTTGGGGGGAAATTTTGCAACCCCTTGCACTATAATAAGGTACCTGTTCAGAGGTAAAATGGGTTGGCCTCTAATTAATCAAGGTTGTAGTAAGGGTCTGTGGTGTCTCTCCAATTGGTTTGTATGTGCGTGACTCACTTAAGAGCCTAGTTGACCACGCTAGCTCCTTAGGGATATTCACCCGATCCAGACTATTATCAACACACCTCGCCTGAGCTTGGCTAGATAAGATGGAACTTTGGTTCATGCCTTGTTTATATACTAATCAGAAGGATTATTGGTTTAAGGTCATCCTTCGAGGAAGAAGTGCATTCCCCAAATAGGCCTTTCTAAAAAAGTGTAAAGGTTTGTAATCTAACAGTATGCGCAAATGCACCCAAAACTCCAGACACGAGGTAAATCGATTTAACTCCAAATTTTGAAATGTGAACTAAGCTACACCACCATACAAGCACCAATGTTCAATTTTAAGCCCAAAAGTAATTGTTGATTGCTTGTTCAATTTTAATTCACCAAAGTGAGAGATTTTTTGCGTTTGTTCAGTTTTAATCCTCACGTCAATTTTAAGCCCAAATCTAAAATATGAGATGTGATATGTTTTGCAAGCACTACTCTTTTTAAACCCAAATCGACAAATGAATTCCTTTAAGTTTGCTTTGTTTAAACAGGTTAGTATAAAAAAGGATTCTTGCCAAATGTGAGTATACATAACTTTGAAACAATGAATGACACTTACCCACAACTTACCCTTCTTTGTTCTTGGTGATTTATCCAGTCCTGTACAGAAAACTGAAAAATGTCAGTTTAGAAATAGATGGACAGAAGATTTGGATCTGGTATGCAATATTTGTCGCGATTGCGGCAAAGTATTGGCAAGTGCAGAAAATATCTGGCAATGGCAGAAAAATACTGTAGCTGTGGTGAAATGTTGTTGATTGCGACATTGATTGGGCAACTACGGCAAAATATTAATGATTGCGGCACAGATCAAGCAATTGCAGCAAAGTACCAGAGGAAAGAAGACAAAAAATGATAGAATTACTGTGAAATCTTGCAATCAATTGCGGTATTAAACCAGTCGATTGCAGCACAGTTTCGTCGTTTGCGGAAAAATACCAGCAACTGCGAAATAATACAAGTATCGAAGAAAAGTCAAATTTTTAAATTTGTGACTGTATGGCCATGGTTGATCAATCCTATTTATCATCTGCAAGAGATATTTGGGTTGTTTGTTCACATCGGGTTCACCAAAATGTATACCTCCTTTTGATCATGATCTGTGGTTTCCCAAGCTTTACAAAGGCAAGGGTTAGTAGCAAAGGTTTCACAAATGATGTAAATCTAAGCACACAATAACTACTAAAATGAATACTAGAAACGTAATCAAGAAAATGTACAAGCAAGAGAAAGGAAAACAAATAAATGCAAACCCCACAATGCTTGAAGCTTCTATTGTTTCTCTCTACTCCTTCCAAAATGCTAATCTTGATGCTCAGTATTGGCGGGGCAGCATCTATGACTTGAGAAGCATCGAGAATTTTCTAATTGAAATGTGTGTGTGATCGCAAGATGGCTTGAATGCTAGAACCAAACTGTCGGAGTAATGACGCACGAGAGCTTGAAATCCTGGATCCTTCAAATGGTTATGAAGGGTTTATTATATAGGAATTGGTGATGATGTGAATGGTTGAGATCAATCCAAGAGATAGGGAGATGAATGGTTGAGATTAAAAGGAACTGGAGAAGCCATCAGTAAACTCCACCTCTTCAATTGGTAAAGAGGAGATAGAGTTTGGTTGACTGAAGAGCTAATTATGAGTTACCTTTTTGAACTGAAGAGGTGGGTGAAGATACCCATGTGGACTAGAGAGATGGGTGGAGTAACCCATGTGATCTGATTGGAGTTATCTCTTTGAAGATAAATGAATATTTAAATCATTTATTTAATTATTATTTTCAACATGTAAGAAAATTGAATTCTTTTTTTATTAAGAATTGCTTTATTTGATGAAATTCAATTAATTTAATTGGAAGAATTTAATTAGTAAGCTTAAATATTTGAATTTAAACTACAGGAAATTGAATTTAATTAATTAATTAATGGTGAATAATCAATTAAGGTTAATTAATTAAATAAAATTAATTATTTAATTAATTTTGGGAATTTGATTAGATGATTCAGGGAATAAATTTAGAGGAAAATAGATGATTAATTAATGATTAAAAGACCATTAATTACTAGATGAAAATTAGTGTTTTTAATGTAAAGTCGCAACCCTGTCCATTTTTGGGTGTCTACAGTCTGAATTCTTCTTTAATTTGCACGTTAGATGCAATATTAGGATCCTTCAGAGGATTAGTACTAGAGAGATTGAATGTGGGCTGATTCAATTTTAAATTTTGAGCATCTACCGCCCCACCATTGACAACATTACGATTCTTGTTCCAATATTCTAATTTGTCTTGGTTCCCATTGGTATTATTATAAGATCCTTTGGATTCTTTATATAGATTAATTTCTCCTTTCTGAAGCAAAGTGTCTTCAATTTTTATCTCCATCACAATAAATTTATCAAATGTGGGAATACATTGCAATTGAAGGTACTAATTCATTTTGTTACAAGGTTATTTACAAAAATATCCATCTTTTCTATTTCTGGAATCAAGTGTGGATATCTTGCAAAAACATCTTCCTCCATCTCTATAAGAAAGTGATAAAAGGTTCCCTAATACATTGCTTGGTGTTACATAGATCGATCATTTTGACAAGATGTTGAGTATTATATGAATAATGTTGCATGAATCAATCTACTAGCTCTTCAAAAGTTTTAATTCCATGAGGTAGTTTAGAGAACCACTCTACCGCTTGTCCACTCAAGCTACAAGAAATCAACCTCATAAGGTATGTCTATTTGTGAATGAACACCATACTAAGAGTATAAAACTCTCGTACATGATCTTGAGGATCAGTAACTCCTGTATACTTGCATACTTTGGTATATCCACATTGGGTGGAAATAGTGGCATATGTATACTATGATTAAAAGGCATCGGACAAAGTGCATTTAGTATATACTTATTTGGAATAATGTCATTTTCCTTCTTGATGTTAAGGATTTGATTTTGTAATGCTTCAATTTTCTTGAAAAGAGTAGCCACAGGATTTTCCTCTTTGTGTATTTTAAGTTGTTCAACATCAAAATATTGAGGCAATTTGATTCCTATAGATGCTAGATGCATGAAATACTTATCTTTGTTAGCCATTATGATTTTTTACATGATCTTTTGGAACCTTGTGTCCTGTTGGACTTTTTTGAATTTATTCATGGTTATCTCTTCTTTGTTGTTAGTATTAGTGTGATTGGCCCACTCATTCTTAGTTCCTTCCATGTTGTGGTTATTAGTATGAGATTTTGGATCAATAGTCTGATTACAAGTGAACGGGTCTTGATTATAATCTATTTGTGCTTTTGGTATGACTCATCTTCAAGGGATATGTCAATTATCTATTTTTTCAAATAAACCACTTCTTGTCTAACCATGTAAGATTGGAAGATGCTTGATTTGAAAATATGATTAATCTATCACCTAGAGCTTCAATATTTGATAGACTAGCCCAAAAATTGGTCAAAGTTGATGAAAAAAGTTTGATGTAAACTAGATGATGTTTGAAATATTGATGAAGGTTAGATTAACCTTGATAGTGATCTATAAACAAGATAGGTTGATATCACCAATTGAGACTAGTGATAAGTTGTTGAAATAAAGATTAATTGGATTGATCTCCTAAGAACCAAGGTTTGATGTTATGCACTTGTGATGATTGGACTTAAAATCGAAGTTTAAAGAATCTTCCCAAAAGTGAGTTGATTTTGATAGAAAGTGTACATAAATGACCCCTTTTTTGACCAACAATGAGACAAATACCAAAGATAATGTTTTAGAGACCACATTTTTGTGTAAATGAAAATCTTGTGGGAATATGTGTCTAGATAAAAATAAAAAATTTTCAAGACCTTTGATGTTTTAAGTGTGTTTATAGGTGTTATTAAATGTTTAAATAGGGATACTCACACACAAAGAAAAGTGATGTTGTCTTGTTTTGATCAGAATTATCCATCTTTAGAGTTTTCATGATTAAATTTTTAACTACAAACAAACCTTTCCCTATGGAATTTTCTTGGCATGAAAATATTTTCTTATAGAATTAGGTACACACTCAAAAGCTAATTAAAATAAAGTCATCACCAAGAACATAATGGATATAGTCATGATTTTGTATTATCTGACTCCAAGTGCTAGTGAGGGTACGACATGATGAGTATCTTGGGGAAGTTACTATCTTCCTTGCACAAAGATTATCACCTTTCAAGGCTGGACTGGGTAGCTTCTATGCTATAGCATCTAGTATGGGTCTTCATTCGGTTGTATCCTTTGTATCCAGGCAAGTGTGATTGAGGCATATATCCCCATAGAGTATCCTAGCACAAGTAGTCACGTAAATGTGATTGAGACTATGAGTCCCTACTTTGTGTTAGATGTGAGTCGAGTATAAGCTCAAATGACATCTAACTTCCAAGGCTTTGGCCTTAAGAAGTAAATTTTATTAACGTGATTTGGAGTGGCGTGGCTCACACCTATTTCTCACGTGGGTCATTCCCAAGAGATTTTTTCTTCAACCAGTAGGCCAATCTACAGGGAAAAATCAGTATAGAGGATTGGTGACTTAGGAGTCTAGATTTATGATTCTCCAGTAGGGAGAAGAGAATACTCTCCTATCCATGTTATTTTATCCTATCAAACAACAGTTAATTTACCACAAATTAAATAACTCAAAACTTAACTTGATGTTTGAGTTTCTAATTTTTCCAAAGGGAAAAGAGCATAGACCTCTAGTCAACTTAAGATTTAAATCAAAATTTGAATTTAGATGCCTAAAAAAATTCTTTATAAAGAATAAAGTTTGATTGATTCTTCCAAGGCAATCTGAATTTGACAAGCATTACTAGTTTTCATGTATTTGATTCCATATCTTTTACAATCAACTTTTTCAAAGCATCCTGCATGAACTTGTTAGGCTTCTTTTAAAGATCAAGACCATAAAACATCACACATTATTTGATTAGTACCAAAATATGATAACAAACATTTTTTCATTTTTACTCTCGGGTTTCTAGATGATGAAATATAAACCAATAATGACATTTTAATCCAAATGACCAAATGTCTACCTCAGATGAAAAAAATACCAAGGAAACGATGCAATATTTAACACAAATGATGAAAGAAACATCAAAAATGATGGAATGCATAAGTTTTACCTTCCAGAGATGTTGAAATAAGATCAAAAAATGATGAAATGATGTCAGTAGACGATGGAATGAAGACCAAAAATGCTAAAATGCTCCTGGAGACACTATTTTAACTGTCAAAAATGTTGTTTTGTACTGTCAACTATCAATCCTACATAACAGAGTGTTAAATTCATGAAATTGAGGGAAAACTACCCCACTATGGATGCCAAACTGTGATGTGTAAAATCTATATCTGCAATTATCTACACACAACCACTTAATAACTCATCATATCAATTGCTTAGTCAAATCAAATCATATGAAGACCACATAAAACCAATTGAAATTGAATTATTGCTTCCTACATAGAAGATTACCATGAATTAATAATTTTTTCTCTTAGTTTTAGAACTAATTCATCATGAATTGACAATCATATGATGGAAGATTCAAAGAAAATGCCTAAAATGCATCTATAACTGATCAAGTATGCTCCATTATGCTCAATTTAAGTTCCTAAATGCATGAATTGATAATAATTGAATGGAAAACACGAACTAGATTAGGCTCAATTAGACTAGAAATGAAATTAGCATTATTTAGCTACTTGAATGCACTATATTTCTATGAAATGAGCTTAGAAGGGCTTCTTTTTATAGATTTCCTTTGGAGGGAAAATGGAATTCAAATTCAAATTTGAATTTGACGGTTGAGATTCACCCAAGAGGGAGGGCTAGGATTGATTACCTAAGTGATTTGTGTGATTGCACCTTATTGGCCCATCAGTTGAATTCGATGTCATGTGGAGAGAATATAAATGTTGTAATTGATTAATTCATTTAAATTAATATCCTAGCCATGTGCTTTTCTATTTTTATTTGATTAAATGACTAGGATTAACTAATTAATCAATACCTTTAAATGAGTGATCTTTGATCTTTGATTTTGAGGAATTATGTAATTAAAATGATCTAGTTCAATTATATAATTATGATTAACCTTGAATTTGATGTCTTGATCAGGACCTAGGGCATTTTGATTTCAAATTTGGACCTTTGATTATATCAGACCATTTTCAGGTGATTATACAAACCAAGAGCTCAGGGAATCAAGAATCATAGACAACATTATCCAATATTTATTCTACCACACCTCAAGCTCACATAGCATAAGTCATGCTCACATCCAAATTATCTCCAAAACACACAGACCAACTCTATCACAGTTCTATAACTAGTCTCTACCAAAACAACTATAACACATGGTAATAGTACTATCAAGCCAAGTGACCTTAGAAATAAGATCTCTTCTCATCCCTATACACATCTCCAAGATTGCATGGTCTGATAGCTTGTACAATGTCCATACACTTGTGTCAATCTTCCTTGTACCAGTGATAACTAGCCTATCTAAGACTTCAGTTGAAACATATGTTGACATCAATGAAAAAATATTAACTTGAACACCTCTAACAGAACCAGTTCCAGCAATATCCCCCTTTGGCATTGATGGTAACATGTGAGAAAATCCATCAACCCAAACAATATCCTTCTCAATACAATCTTCTCAATATCCTCTTCACAACTCCTTCTAAAATAGTAGGGATTTTCTACTTGTATCTCACCCCCTTTGACATCAATGGAAAAGGGTTTTATATATTCTTCTCTGACCATCCCACCTATGCAAGGTGTAGCTTTTTACAATATTCATGCCTTCAACAACCAGGTGCTTGATCACCCAGATATGTTCTGTTATGTTCGAACACTACCCCGAAGGAATGGATCCAAGCATCAATTCTAGAGAATAATATAGCTCTGATAGCTACTAGACTGATGCATTCTTGCATCATTTAGTTATTTCAAGGAGGTGTTCTTACCCCAAGCAAACCTCTTACTCAAAGGCATATTTTGACAATTTTTTTGTGAATATATCTACTATTTTCTCCTTTGTGCTCATGTACTCCAATCTGACTTCATTTTCTACAACCTTGTCTCTCAAAAAGTGATATTTGATTGAAATGTGTTTGATCTCTTAATGCATAAAAATATTCTTTGACATGTTCATAGTTCTTCTATTATCACAATGTATAACCACTAGCTCTTGAAAAGTAATCCCAATATCCTTCAGCATCTGCTTCATCCACACAATCTATGTACAATTTATAGAAGCAACAACATACTTTGATTCAAAAGTAGACTGAGCTATACAATCCTACTCTTACTTAACCATGAAACCAACCTCTTTCCAAGAAAAAATGCACCACCACTTGTTCTCTTCCTATCATCAACACTCCCTTCCCAATCAACATCAGTATAAGCATGCAAAGTAAAATTATCAAATTTTTCATACCATAAACCATATTCCAGTGTTCCTTTTAGATATCTAAATATCCTCTTAACTATAGAAATATGAGTCTCTTTAGGATCTTCTTGAAACCTCACAAAAATTCCAACTGCATTAGCAATGTCTAGTCTAGTGTGAGTTAGATATTGTAAGTCTCCAATCATGGATCTGCACTTTGTCTAAAATACACTCTAAGATCCATTGGTAGTAGTAAGCTTGTAACCAGTAACCATTAATGTTCCAACAAGTTTACAATCTTCCATTCCATAATTTTATCCAAGTCTTTAACCTCTATGAATTCACCCTCAAAGAGCACATTGATCAATGCTTCTTTTGAAACCATATTATAGCTAAACATATTCTTTTCATCTTCATTATCTTTTTTTAATTCATATTTAGGCTTTATCTTCTCATCCTTCTTTGTAATCATCCAATAGTCAATTCATAAACATAGTAGATGAGTTCTCATCTTGTTCTTCCAATTTTAAAAAATTTTAGGATCAAATTTTGGACTCTCCTTCCTATAGTATGTCATCTTTAGGATCACCTCAGGTTGTTAAGCTTTCTCTTAGAGGACATCATGCTCTAATACCAATTGCTAGAAATAATATTTCACCAACATAATTGCGAGGGGGGTGAATCAATTGTGTATCAAATCTTTCAAATTTAAAATTATAAACCAAATATTCAATGTAAATTTGAACACATCAAAATCAACACCATAACACAATAAATTGTTGTTGAGGAAACCCTATTAAGGGAAAAACCCTGGTGGAAATTAGCATGCACAAATAATGTACTGAAAGTATAGAATCCATATTAGGAGATTTATCCCTATTAGGAGCTGATTATTACATAGAGTACATAGTCTCTGTTAAAGGAAATACCATGTTAGGAGTCAAGAGAAACAAGAGGCTCACTGCCTAAATGAGAAGGTTAAATCCACCTTCTGGAATCATAGTCTGAAATACAAATATAGGAGTAACAATAACTAGTGAACTGATTGATAGCAACTTTCTTTGCATAAATAGTTCCAATGAAGTTTATCACAATAAATATATATACTCTACATCTAGCATTCTTCACAATTACAAGCTCACAAATTTCATATCACACTTCCATACTACCTCACCAAGAAACAACTCTCCTTTAAACAAGTTTACAATAAGCAAATAGGTTGGCCATATAGGACTTCCCCAATGCACAAATAATTACATAGAACCTTGCTAAGATACCCACAGTACCTTAAACAAGTAAACATCAATTACAAATAATTAATTATACTCCAAGATCTATAATCCATGCTCGCCATGCTATAAACACTTTTCATCGCTCTAGTCGGCCACAAATAGATCTTTGCAAGATTAGATGCTTCAAATGACATCACCAAGAGATTAGAGACCCAAGAATCATAGAAAACATTCTCCAATGTATCTTCTACCATGCCTCAATCTCACATAGCATAAATCATGCTCACATCAAAGTTACCTCCAAAAAAGAGAGACCAACTCTGTCACAATTTTGTAACCAGTCTCTACCAAAACAACTATAACACATGCTAACAATACAATCAAGCTAAGAGACCTTAGATATAATATATCTACTTTTCCCTATACACATCTCCAAGATTTTATGCTCTGAAATATTGTACAATCTTCATACACTTTTGTTAGTCTTCCCTGTACCAGTGATAACTAGTCTATCCGTGATAACTAGTCTATCCGAGACTTCAACTAAAACATATATTGACATGAATGACAAAAAATGAATGTCAACACCTCTAACAAAACCAATTCCAACAAAGAGTATCAATTAATTACTCATTTAAACCGTTGTGTTTAAGATTTTTTATAGTGTCATTTAAACACATTTATGAATGTTGTAGAGGTTTATTTTGGTTGTTCAAGAGAGTTCATTACTTACTCTTACAAAACATTATCCTTAGGGTGTCTCATAGTGGCATTTTTATGCAGTTAAGAATGTTGCAGAGGTTAGTTTTGGTTCTTCAAGAGTTTCCATTACTTACTCTTTCAAAATATTGTGTTTTGGGTTTTTCATAGTGCCCTTTGTATGCGGTTAAGAATGTTGTAGAGGTTTTCTTTGGTTCTTGAATAGCGTCCATTACTTACTCTTTCAAAATATTGTGTTTTTCAATATAATATATCGTTGGAGCCATTGGTGGTTATGGAAATTATTTGTTGGGTTTATGTTACTCATATTTCATCTTTTTAGAAGCAGTCATGTTGCAAAGGTTTATTTTAGTTCTTCACGACCGTCCATTACTTACTCTTTCAAAATATCATGTTTAGGGTTTTTCATAATGTCATTTTTATGCGGTTAATAATGTTGTAGAGGTTTAATTAGGTTATTGAACAATTTCCATTACTTTCTCTTTAAAAAATTGTTTTCATGGTTATTCATAGTGTCATTTGTTTCCATTTAAGAATTTCATTGGTGGTGGTCGCACATCCTTTCTATCTATTTCTTTCATTTTTTTTCCACAATTTCATACCCTAAAAATAGGTAAAAGGCTATGATCATTTTTATTTAATTTTTTTTAGTATCTATATCAAATGTTGTAAAAAAAAGAATGCTCCATAAAATTTGTTCCTAGGCCAAATTTTAAACCATCATGATTATGATGATGTTTTTGTAGGTTGTGTTGAGAAGACTAAATAATTGAGAGGGGGTTGAATCAGTTATTCCCACACAACTTATAAAACTTTTGTCCTGTCTATCAACACTTAATAAATATTATTATAAACTTTAGATTTTTTGGTTAAGCACATCAAACATCCACATAAATTGTAAGCATTAAGAACACAAAAACACCAACACAAAGAACACTAGGATTTTACGTGCAAACCCAAGATGGGAAAAAACATGGAGAATCATGAAATGAAAAATACTAGTTAAGGTGACACCGGTATGGTGATTTTTATAAAGGCTCACTACGATATAAAAAGGCTCACTATTGATACATAAAGGCTCACTTTTAATACACAAAGGTTCACTATTGATACACAAAGGCTCAATACCGATACACAAAGGATCACTATTGATATACAAAGGGATATTGATCCACACACAAATACTTATACTTGATATATATTGTATGTATTTTTTGTTAGTGTCCTTATGAGTCACTTGGTGTGCATTTCAATTTTTGAAATTCTGTTATGAAAAATGACTAAGTCCAGGAAGTAGTTGACATGGTACAGTTACATAGTTTTGACTAGCGAGCACAGCATGTGATGAATTTAGATCTACAAGATTAGAGGTATATTCCATGGGATGTAATTGACCTTTAGTTAAGGTCTCATAGACTTTGGAGTTGAACATAGAGAGTTACAGTTTATTGAAGTTATGTGAAGACAACACAATAGTGATATAGGGCAGATGAGTGGTCGTGATGATTAAGGGAGTATTTTGTGGAATCCCAAAGTGCTACTTTGGATTTGGTTTGATTCCTACTCTACTTTTTTTTTAATTTATGATGACCGCCTATGTATTTACTATTTTTTTAAGTGTTGGATACATTTTGTGATGTACTTATGAAGCCGAATGGAAGAGAATTGGAGATCAAGTATATATATGAAGATTTTTTGAGATGAGAAGTGATTGATGATGGATATAGATGCATTGTGATTTCAAGATCAGACAGAAGATGTTGTGAAATATAATTGGGACTAGTTTAGCATAGCAGATGCTTGTATAGTTCATGGTTTTAACAAATCCTTGTAATTGATAGTTTTGCATTGTAAGAACATTAAGCTCTTTATATACCCCTAAAATGGTTTCTATCCTTTAACATGGATATGTAATTGATGCAGGAGCATCTTGGGTTCTTTGAAATCCTGTATCAACCAAAATTATGTTTATTTTGGTTCGGTATCTTGTTGGAGACTGCTCAGTAAAGTGATCAGTAACTGCTTTTCTTGGTCAGTTGAAGACTTGTTGTTTCATTGCTCAAGCTTGATTACTTGTTTTAGTTGGCTTCACCGATGGGGTCTCGGTGGTTGTTATTGGCTGCTCGGTAATTTTTATTGACTGGTCTCTGTGCTCGGTATTCTTTCTCACCAAGTTGGTATTCGGATGTTGTATCCTTTGGCCGAAGTATGCATTTAATTTCTATAGTGTAATTAATGTTGGGGTCTCTCATTGGGATGCGTGTGGACCTAAATCTGGGTCTTTATTTCTGACCTCTTTGTGGTCTCTTGTATATATTTAATCTATGTTCTGAGATTTGGGTGGCATTTCTTAGGTAGAAAAGAGATAGACGATTTGGATCATAGGTCTTTGACCTTTCATGTATGAAGATTATTTTGTAAAGATCTGAATGTATATGGCCAAAAATTGGAAGGCATTACAACCCAACATGAGTGATTTTTGATGAAATAATAAGAATTTTTTACTTTCTTTCTCTCCCTTCCTATTTTTTTTCTTCCTAGTTTTTCTGCAAGTTGGTTTGGATAGCTGGGAAATCCTTGGACCCTGGTTTTCCATAGCCTTCTTAATTCAAGTGGTATCAGAGTGAAGGTGAGATCTAAAGTTCCATCTCATAAACCCTAGTGATATTTTTTGTAGGGTAGAAGATTGCGATCTGACCTATAATTGCAAAGGGTTTAAATATGTGGGAGAGGAAATGTAGATCTAGGTCTAGCTGATATGATTAGATAGATTGATACAAGATTGGAAGCTGTTGAGACAACCCATTGTAGAGGAAGACATCTTGAAGATTTTAGTGATGATGAATTTGAGGAAGTGCAAGGAAAATTATCACCTATACCTATGATGGATTAGGAAGAAGAGAGATTCATGCAAGAATTGACAAGTTTGAATTCCACACCTTAGTTTAGTCCTCTTGAGTATAGTGGAAAGTTGGATTCTGATGAGTTGATAGACTAGCTAACCAAGATGGAAAAATACTTTGAGTATGAGAATGTATCAGAGGAGAAAAAGGTGAAGATTGCAAGTACAAATTTGAAAGATCATGTATCCTTGTCATGGGAGCATCTGTAGTTGGATCAAAAGAAGAAGGGTAAAGATAAGATCAAGGTATGGGATAAGATGATAAACAAATTGAAAGGAAAGTTTCTACCTTGTGATTACCAGATTAACCTATTTAGGAGAATGCAAAGTTTGAAGCAGAAAGATAGCTTGGTAAAAGATTACATCGAGGAATCTTACAAATTAGACATCAGATCTGGATATTCTAAAGAAGAAATGGAAAGAATGGAAAGATATCTAAATGGATTAAGAAGTTTTTTACAAGATGAGATCATCTTGGTAAAGATGGAGAGCATTGAAGTGGTATATTAGTTTTGCCTAAAAGCTGAGGAGAAATTGAATAAAATATATGAACAAAGGAAAATAGGAAGAGGAGGTAGATTCCATAAAGGAAGAAGTAGATCTTATGGTAAAAATAGTAGACCTGATCAAGACAAGACAAATCAAGACACACATCAAGAGGGTTCCAAGGAAGTCTTTACAATTTTGGTGAGGAACGACATACATCTTTTGAGTTTACACATGCAAGAAAAAAATTTGATAGTAGAAGAAATGCTTTGGTGCAAGAAGACTCACCAAATGAACCTAAGAAGGAAGGAAAACTAAGGGTTAGGAGAATATTATGGAGTGAAAAGAAAGATCCTATAAGGAAAATTTTGTTCAAGACTAGATGCAGAGTTGTAGACAAAGTTTGGAAGGTAATTGTTGATAGTGAGAGCTCGGAGAATCTGGCATCAGAGGAGATACTGGCTAAAGAACATAACCAAAGAATTCTATAGACACTGAGCAACAAAAGAAAGAGAATTCACCAAGAAGAAAGAAGAAAGAAGGGGAGAAAAGGAATTGAGGAGAACATTGATCAGAGAGGTATTTTGGACTAATAATAGATTTGAAAAATCTGCAAGTTAAAGTTGTATTATTGGACAGATCATTTACTATTCTAGTTTAACCATTGATTCATTTGATGAACTATAACTGATTGAATGTTAGAAAATGATAAGTTGATGATCACCAAGCTATATAAAGGAAATGCAAGACATTAAATCAGTTAATGTATTGTATTGTCATTGATTTCAACTTAGTATGTTTTGATTTCTCATACACATATTATCACAACACTTGAAGATCTAAAGAGACAAATTTTTTGTCGTCGATAAAGGTATACACTGAGTGACAGTGTTGCCTGAGAATAGTGAACCCTGAGCAATTCACAGTTTTGCCTGATGGATAGTCAAAATTGATAGAATGTGTTACCTGAGAGACATAGTGGTAACCGAGAACTGAGTTACCTAAGATCAATAATACCCAAGCAAGTGGTACCCAAGCAAGTTTTACTGACAAAACTAAGAGTTGATGACCGAAATCAACTAGAGTTATAAAATGACAAAAATACTTAGCTGGTAGAGGTATATTTAGAGTTAACTAATTGAGTGCTTTATTTTCATCGATCAGATAAGAAGGAGATTTAATGCTATTCTTATTCCCAGTGGTCAAGGAGAAATATACGGGATAAAACTAAAGAAAAGATTTAAATATTAAATCAATACATGGCGAGATTTCTAGATCAAGAAGAAATCTACATCAAGAATAAGAAAGACAAGGACATTGAAATGGTAAAATCATGTCTATATAAAGAGACAAGTAATTAATTATGAAGAGAGGAATGTTGAGTATAATTCTAGTGAAGATAGAAGTATTAGTGCAGATCTGATCATACAAGCTGAAGAACAAAGAAAAAGAATTTGTTATGCCATGCATCCCTGTCCCTACATTATGTCTGCAAAATGTTGGGTCCCCCTTTTTTTGTTTTCTACTTCTGGCTCTTTCCTTTTCCTTTTTGCCTTTGTTTTTGTTTTTCCTTCTCCGGATTTTCTTTCCTGCATTGTTTGTTTTGCTTTTGTTTTTCCTTATCATGTCTTTGAGACCCGATCCTAGAGTTGGTTGTTCCTTGTCTAGGAGCTAGATTCCAGACTCTAGAATTCTTTGCCATGATATCTTCTTTTTGCAACAGGGTATGGTTGCACAAAATCCCCGAGCCTAGAGTCTAGAGGTCTACTTGTTCCGGAGTTGGCAGACGGAGAGGTAACTTGCTTTTTACCTGGGGTATAAATAGAAATCATTTGTCATTTTCACAATTACCGTGATTAAAACACTTAAGCAATTTGAGCGATTTCAGAGTGATATCACATCAATTTAGAGAGGATTTAGTGTGAACTACTCTAAGCTGTTCTGAACAATTGAAGTGGTTTTCAGTGTTGAAGTGGTGATCCTTTGAAGGCACAAGCTGTTGTAGAGCATTCGTAGTGCCTTTTTGGCATCTTGCCTTCCTTCCTTTCTCTAGTTTTCAGGTTGGTTTCCCTATTTTCTCTCCTTCATTTTCCTGCTTTTCATTTTGTTTGGTTTGTGTTTTTGCCTTATGTTTTCATTTTGTTTCCGCGTTTCTTAGTCTGGTTCACCGCCCGTTGGTGGGTCAGATCTGCTAGAGGATTGTTCGCCCTCTATGTAGGTGTAGGATAATGTAAATATTGTATATGTTTGTACATTTTCTAGTTTTGTGTAAATAGCTGCTCTGCATTCTGTATATATGTATATTTAGTATATATTAATGTATATCCCTCCACTTTTCATGTGTATACCTTTCAGCTCTGCTGTAAATATGGTGTATATTTTGTGTGTATTCATCTGGTCTTTTGTTAAGCTCATCGTGCTCTGTCTTCTTTTCATCCATGTTTGCGATCTCATTAAGGGTAGAATACCACTTGGTTGAGATGCGGCTCTCGGCTAGTTTCAACCAGGTGGTTTTCTCTCTCCTCCATAAACCTGCCTTAATGACCCATTTATGTCCCACGAATGCATTTAGAACTATCCAAATGGCCTCTACTTTTTGCGCATTCAGACAGTTGGCTCCACTGCCATCACCTTAACTCCCATTTATTGCATAGCCACATGACACCCACGTGGGCTTGACAGTTCACTTTTTGTACACACCTTCCCAATGCTTAGTTTCCTAGACCCTGGGTCTTTTGTCTTCACCAACCCATGCCTTACTTTTGCTAAGTATGCAGAAAACCCTGGGTGCAGATAATGGTTATTTCCCTTAAGTTTGCATTATATATACTTGTCAGGATTTTTGACCTAAACTAACTTTTCAGGAAAACAAATGCCGCAATGGTAAGATTTACGACTCCTGGAGTAATACTTATCTACATGATTCTGATGGTCATCTTCCCTTGTAGTTTTTTAAAGCAATATACTTTCATCATGTCTGAGGCTTCCGCATCTTCACCACCCGGGAGTCTGAAACTTCCTTCCACGACAGTCACTAGGGCAGTCGTCAGGTCTAAGATGGAGAGGGCCCTAGAGAAATTGCCCCTCACCATGAAGTATGTGAAGGACAATGCCATTATGGGATCAAAGATTGATTCCAAAGTTCAATTAATTACCGACACCAACATCAAAATGTAGGTCGAGATGTAGGCCTTGGTTAAAATAATGTACATCCAGTGACAGTCCAGGGATCCTTTGGCAATCAGCGCTGGGGATTCTTGGATTCTCAAGGCTGCTTGTTTCCCATGCTTGGTGCAGGCACTGGAACTTATTCTCACACTTGCAGCACACTACAACTCATCTATCTGGGCCATCATGCTCACCGCCCCCATCCCGACTGGATACCCCACCCCTATGGTGTCTCTTGAAGCCGCAACCTTCCAGATGGGGCTAGAAATTCCTCAATTTGACAATCCAACTGTGGTTATAAGATCAGATGCCTTAGCGTAGTTTAAGCAGTTGGAGGACGCGGGATGGCTATACATGAATAATCATTGGCTCAAGACTCCAAAGAGGGACCCCAAGAGAATGAAGCTAGAAATCCCCTAGTCCAAATTTAAAGAAAGCATCCAGATGGGGATGATAGCACTATCCCGGGTCTTCGGGTAACCACATGCCTAGGAATTCACAGGGTGGATGTACTACATTTTGCTTGGCATTTCCACTGGTAGGGAGTACTTTGATTGGGTCACCATTATTTCAAACCACGTGGATTCTCAATTCCTTCAGGTGGTCCAAAAGCAAAAGTTTTATATGACTTTTTATGTTCTCTAGGCCCTAGTGCAACAATAGCCTGCCACCAATGGGCTTCTCACATATGACATTCTCGGGATCAGCCCAGGTCAGAAGGCTTTGTGGGACTATTTCTCATAGATTCAATGGGAGGCTAGTTTCCCCAGTTTCTATCGGGTAAACGACGCCTTTATCTACTACAACCTGCTCACACCCACCCAGGATGTAGGATACCGCCTTTCTATAGAGGTGATGGATCTGGTCAAAACTTATGGCCATTATTATATACAATTCTAGTAGCATACATACATAAGGGTAACTGGCTTCTCCGGTAAACCTTACTTGTTGCCCAAACATTGTGGGGAAAAGATAATTCTCTTAGAATATTGCAGACAAATAATGGAGCTACACGCATTCTATGCCTTGAAGAAGGTGAAAAATATTCCATTCCCAACCACTTGTGGGAATTACTTGTGCATTCTAGCCACAGCCAAGGAGGCAGACAATGAGCTTAAGAGCTTAAACTTAGCAAAGTTTTATCTAGCATGGAAGATCTTTGACCCGCATGGAAAGATTGTACTGGCACTTTCCTAGGAATCAGAGCCCCACCAATACCACATGGAGGAGTTCTGGGAAGATTGTCAGGATGACGTTGAAGTCTGGAGCCGGCATTAAATCTGGATGACCGTAGGGATGATGCAAAGGTTGAAGCTCCAAAAATTCTCGGATGACTTCTCAGATGCTCACTCTATGATAGACCCCCAGTACAAAGCAAAGGGGATTGATAAATTGGCCCTCCCACCGGTAAACTAGAATGCCCAGGAGGGACCCCCCATAGAAGAGTTTACTCACAACGTGGTCAAGCGCAGCCATGAATATTTCAAGAGAGTATGCCCTGGAAGTACCCATAGGGCTCCCCAGCCGGTACCAAAGCTGACCCCTGGGGCTGGAAATTCTTCACAGGGAGAACATAGGGGAAAAAGAATAATGGAGACCCCAGCACCATAGGAGACCCCCATTAAGGATAAAATAAAGCAACCAATAGCAGCCTCCCAGGAGATGAGGGAAAAATTAATAACACGGCTAGCTACCACGGTGCTCATGACCGGACCAATCCATCCTCCCTATTCCCCTTCACTAGTAGCACTAATGGTTAAGGCAACAGGAGTGGATCCAGAAGAGGAGCAGGTCCTAAGGAATGTGGGGCCACCTTTGGTCACCAAGAGGAAGAAAAGGCTGAATCCAAAGCCTAAGGTAGAGCTGGTGCTAGGGATGCCTCAAATCCCACAAGTAGACATCCTTTATTTTGACTCTCCAGAGCTGGAGAGGGAACCAGAACCCACTCATGTCTTGGCAAATCCTCCCCCTCAAGATGAATTTGATGATGTTTTTAGGACTGACGAGTTTGGAAATTTGCAAGGACACATTGAGTGGCTAGAGGTTGAGATCCTAGAGCAGGAGGAGGCTCCAGAACAAGAGCCTGCATAGGAGCAAGAGGAAAAAATGGAGGAAGAGAAAGGAACAAAGTAAGAGATAGCCTCTGAAGTCCCAAAAATATAGGATACAGGAGTTTTAGGGCAACATAAAATAAGTGAACAAATGACATCGGTTGGGGAAACCAGACCTATGGGAGCAACCGTAACCCCAACCACCGTGTTCCAAATGCCACTCCCAAAGACAACATTTGGGGAGGTAATCACTGTGGCTCAAATGTTAAATCTTGGCCCATTGCCTCCCCCACCACCGGAGAATGTACCAATGGAAGAAGATATCCCAACAATAGAGGCTGAAGAAGAACAACAATAGGAACAAGAAGAAAACCCCAGGGTGACCAATGAAGACCCAAGCATCGCCAAAGATACAGATGGTGGGGCAGAAGATACAAATGGCAGGGAAAAAAATACAAATATCATCAGAGGAAATGTCACCGGTGAATCAGAGGATATAGGAAAGGAGCCGGGAGACACCCACACTATTGAAAGGGCACAACAAGATATTGGGGAGAAGTCACAGGAACAAATATTGGCTACCAAGCCACCCTTAATGGAAACTAGAAAAAGGAAGGCCCCATCAATGCCCAAAGCCCATCTTTCTCTGGTGAAGATGATGGCTCAAGCATAGAATTTGCCGAAGGCCAAGAAAACCTAGATGGTTCACACTATTCGAACCAAGTCAGGCGGAGAAATATTTGTAGTGATAGCAACACCCTACCTAGACACAGACAAAGCAATGGCCAAGGCTAGAGATTATAACATCACAGAGATATCACTGGGGAAGAGAGGGAAATAGGGAAAAGTGGACCTGTTAAAGGAAGAAGCCAAGGCAGTGGAGGCTCGCTATGAAAAAGAGGCTCAAAAGTTAAAGGCAAAAAGGGAGAAAAATACAAACCTCATGGGGTTGCTTACTGAGCTGGCCTGGCCTATCAACGTTATTCCCTCAGAGGCCTTTGTGTCTAATGTGCCACTGCCGCAGAGTGACATAGACTCATTGCGGATGATGAAAAAGAACGCCCAGGGTGTTGATGAATGGGTCACTCTATAGTTGGGAAATGTCCGACATTTCCTGGTGTCTACCCTCCTAGATTTATACATGGCTCACCATGTTTTGCATCAAGCTAAAACCATCATCAACATATGCGAGGGGGACATCAAGAATTATGAGGCATGGAAAGTTGAGTTCAAAGAACTCCTCAGCCTTGGAGAGGAAATGGTTTCCGAGTCTGGAATTTTGGGGGAAGAGTCATTTGATTTTGTGAGGACCCAACACTCCAAACTTGAGCTCACATTGGAGGTACTCAAGCAACTGGTGGGGACTCTGTGCGATAAAGTTAATATGGTACAATATTCTTTCAATTTGTACAAGTCTTTTGTTACAAAGGTCTCCAGAGCTGATCCATTTAGCATCGATACATGTACGTTGGAGGAATATGTTTTGGGAAACTTTAATGAGTTAATGGAATCAAGATATCAATCCCCGGAGGGATTAGATGGAGCTCAAATGGTGTGAATAACTTGCATGATACTCAGTGGTCATGATGCGGCAAAGATGGCTGATGAATTCAAGGGAAATGTTTCGGAACTAGGGGAACAAATTGAGGCGGCCAAGTATTGGTGGGCTAGCCTTAAAGATATTGATGAAGATGGAAACTCCCATCTCCTCTAGACCTTCAATGACAATAAGCGACAATAAAGTTTCTCTGGGGGTTGGAGAAAACCTAAATGTTTTTGTATTCTTTATTCTTTTGGAATGTAAGTTCCTGGATCCTGAAGTCTCAAATCCTATATTTTGTATTCTTTCAAGGGATCCATGTCCCAGTCCGCAAGGCCTACCTGTCACTTTCAAAGAAGTTAATAAAGGTTGTCAGAGGGTAGATAGCTACATCAAGGCACGTTGGATCGGCAAGAAGTTTTCTGACAGATGGTCTTCCCAAGGCGCTGCTTCAGGGGTACACCTGGCACATTAGAGATAGGGCACCGATTTTCCCATTTATGAGGCATGTAGCCTCAATCCTCAAGGGATCAAATTTCTTCCTTCTCCTTCTTGGCTCTCTTCTCGAGGTTGATTCTTCCACTCCACTTCTCTTATCTTTTTCTTCTGACATGGCAGGCCTATTCCATCTCTAGGTCTTTTGTAGAGTGGTGCAGGTAGTATCGACCATCGGATAATATATTTTAATGTACAATGTAAAATAAGTTAGGGTTAGGGTTAGATAGAAAGGCATGTATAAATAGTAAGTCTGGTCTCATTCCAAGGGTCGACAAAATTGATGATTTTACAGTCCACACTTAATAGCAATCTTGTTTTCTCAGTTCTCAGTTGTAGAGCTCAATGCTCCATAGTCTCTTAGTTTCTAGTAGTTAGATTTTCCCTTGGAGCCACCATTGTATCATGCAGCAATGATTGCTGGAAGAAATGTTAATGAAGAAGCTGAAATTCTTGTAATACCCACCTCTTAGGTTGTTTTTCAGTTTGTGTATGCCAAACTCTTTTAGGTATTTTGATGTGTGTGTGGTTATTTAGTTGATCTTAAGGATACTTATGTGTTACATTTTAGTATATTATTGATCTATTATCATCATGTTGTTTCTTGTGTGTATATGTGATTTAGGGTTATTTTATGATGCTTATGTATATGTTAGGATTTCATTTCAATTATGGTGTTCTGACAATACTGACCTTAGATTTATATGCACATGGATCATTGTATGTTTTCATTACTGTTTGATGTGCTTGGTATGGTATGGGACAGAGTCGTAGTTACTTGCTTCAGCAAGATCCACATGATAACCTAGTCTCAACCATTGTTTGTCATATGATATATGCATGTATGTTCATCTTTGTGATGATAGGTTTGCAGGTACCAGGCTACATCTTCCCTGAATTGGTAGGAGTGAGCGTGCCCTATCACATTAATCTCAATGGTAAGAGAGGGGAGATAGTTTCAGGTCTAGATCCTATCCTAAACCTAATTGTCCTAGTTAGTGGATAAAGTATCTGTTTAACTACCCTTACCAAATTCGTATAGTCGATAGGAATTTGTGTATCCCTTTCCTAGTGCTTGTTTGGTTTTGCATGTGTTTGATTTTAGGTGTTTGATGTGATTATGTGGGTGCTATATCATGTTATTTATTTAATTATATATTATTGCAATTAATTATTAAATATAGGGTATTTAATTAATTGAAAATTAAATTAAATACCTATGTTTAATTGGTAGGTTAATTAAGGTGCAATTATTGA
>MU228172.1:1036974-1058287 GCA_018584345.1 Thuja plicata
TACCTCTGGTGTTGTTTAGTGTACCTTGTTTTGGATTAGAGTTGCTTCTAGGATCTTCCTATGCATGGTGTATGAGGTCTTGTATGCCTTGTTTGTATTCTTGTTGTATACCCCGTGTGATGGGCCTATACTATCTCCTTAGCATGGTGGGAGTGGAACTTTGGTTCCACGTGGTCAGGTGGTAGTGGTTCTTATTACCATTGAGATTCTGTCAGATTCTTCTTCATGCTTGGATATTCCTTATTGCAATTTCAACTTCATAGTCTTCTGGAAACTTGATCAATTACTTGAGTTGTGTAATTGTACATTATGTATATATTGATTATCATCCATGGAGGACGCATTGTATTGTTTATTATGTATTATTACATACCTTGTGACTTGTGCAGTGGATGTTGATTAGGTAGTATACCTTATGGTATCAGTTGTATATGTAATCATTATTATTATGATGTATGTTATTGGTTTCAGATTATGTAACCTTTATGTCATTTATTTATTATTGTTATCGTAGATTAGTTTGTTTAAGTAATTCTACGTCAAGGAACCCTCAAGAGTTGTAATCCTTGTTGAGTTGTAATTCATGTATGTCTTGTACTTCATTGTGTTGCTTCTGCATTGTTATTTATATTGTTTGTAAACTTTGAAAAAAAAAATTATTTCATGATCTTTGTGTCTTGTTTAGGTTAAGTTCTCCTGGGTTCCCTGGTGGGGCATTACAATTCTCTTAATGATGTTGTTGGCATTCTATCTTCTGAGTTAATGGTATTTTATGTTTGATGTTCTTCATGTCTTTTTCTCTGATGCTTAAATTAGATTAACGACCTCCTTTCCTTTGCTACTAATAAAATATGAACTGATTGTTGTGTATTTCTTTGGTATTTAGTATAGTATATCAGAGCATTATCGATGTATTGAATGTTTAGCATAACTGTAGGTAGATCAAATATTTCTAACTCTGTAATATCCTTTTCAGTTTATTTGGTTAAGTAAATGCGCACTCATAGGAAACCCCCGCTCATTGAATCCCTGGAGAGAACAAGTTTAAGATAACCAACTATCCCCCTTGAAAATAGTCACATCTCCCAACTGAGCCCCACACTGTAGAGACCTGACCCTTAGGTGCTTGGAGGCCTAGGGAATCTCATTTTCATAGACAACCTTTATAGGTGGAGTTGGCCAGTACCTCGGTACCCATTGAAAACTTATATTTGCTGGTGGACCCAGTCACAAGAGGCCCCTCAACATAAACTAGCACTAGAAGGAGGGCATGAACTCGTCCCCATTTTGAGATTCTAGTTTTGCACCTCCCGAGGGTTCCCCAAGCCATAGTTTTAGGATTCAAGCCTTCAGTGGGATTGGGTCTTTCTCCCCAGAGAGATTTGAAAGAATTCTTAGATCAGCCCCTGATCTCAGAAAGCTTGTCAAACTTGGGCCTCCTGCTTGAAAGAAACAGACCCCAAAAATCACACCAGCCACTATCTCCCAGAAGTCTAGTACCACACAGAATATCCAATATTCCTAGATAATCCTAAGAATCATAGTTCAACCTGTGCAAATTTTGATTCCCCCAATGGCTACATATTTTGGAAACACAGGGTCCCCTATGGGAACTTTTTTGAGCGCAACCAATGACTTACCCTTGCACCCGAAAAAGATTTGCCCACGATATGAGCACCTAGGCTCATGAACCATAGAAGAACACTTACAGGAATACAAAGATGCCATGAACCAATACTAGATCCAACATGAGGATGTTGTGATCCAGATGTTTCCCCTATCTCTGGGACAGGGCAAACTAAACTAGTACCTTAACCTTCCCGCCAACTCCATCAATAGTTGGCAGGACATGGAAGATGCCTTTTTGGCTTCCTTTCATGTACACGTGGACCCAACCTAGTCCCATAGCTAGTTTATCTCCATCAGAAAGGAAGCAAACAAAACCCTTACAGAATTCAATCATCAGTTCCAACCCGCCTTGAAGTGGTGCACGGTCCCTTCATTCCATCCCCGGAAGTAACCATACAGACCTATCTCAACGTGATGGTATCCTTTGTTTCCACTCTCCTCTGGAGAACAATTGTTGTGGGTGACCGGGATAATTTGGCAAAGGTTTACAACCTAGCCTTAGAACTATCTTGAGGACTCAACAAATCCCTGGGCGAGATTGGGCAGAGCATGCCCTTCAACATGATCCTCGACGAAACTACGTACACCAAGGGATATAACCCCAACCTGGAAATTGGTGCCCCCATGATGGAAATGAATCCCCTACCACTGCCAATAGACCACCAGGCCTGATATGTTTACCCTTCATAGACTCAGATAATACTAGGTCTGGAACCTTTCCCCTGGAACCAGCTGCAACAGGCATAACAACCTCAGACACAATCGCCCAGAGTGCCCTTCTTTTAGTAATCTATGGCTGGAGGATTTCTGACCTCAACTCTGGCAAATACAGATGGGCCTTAGCCCAACCAACAGTAATGGAACAATAATGCAAACACCAGAGGTCCACCTCCAAACCAAAATTCTAATCAAAGTGGTGCTGGACCATCCCATTTCACACCAATTACAGACTTATAGCCCATGGCCAATTGGTGTAGATTGCACGACATAGGCTCCCACAAAGAGGTGAACTATGCCATGCTGGAGAAGGTCATCATGATCTCCTAGCTGGATAGACAACAATCACATGACACTACTCCCCCAGAGCCTCCTGTGCAAGAGCCAACTCATAGTGCCTTCACCTGTGAGACCATTTTCTTTGGATCTTCTAGAGAAGATGAAGAAGAATCTAAACTATAGGGATTTTTTGATGAATCGATTTTGGCCTTTGAGGCCAATGCCTTCACCAACTCGCAGGCTCCCTACAACACTCGTAGCTAGGCTGATAAAGGACCAGTTTACATGTCAACACCTCCTAAGGACACTCCTCCTCAGGATAATACAACTAACTAGCCTGTCCCTCTAAAAGGTCCTAGCTCTAACCAAGAAAAAGACCCGGTTGAAGGAAGCCACCAATTCTTGGGAGGAATATTTGATGTTAAGAAGGCGTTAGAACAAACCACCACCTCCATGACCTTGATGGAGGTTTTTATAAACTATCCTGAGTAGAAGAAGTCTCTTCTGAAGCTCCTAGGAAACCTAGAAGTCATCAGCCACCCGCCCAAGACTGCCTCTTTTGAGGATGCTAACGTGGTTGTCTTCCAAGGAAATACAGAAGACCCTCCATTCCTACTAGGCCTGAACATACAAGGAAAAAAGATTCGCAACTACCTAGTAGATTCCAGGGATTTGGGCAACATCATGCCCCTATCCATATGCCAGAAGCTTGGATTTTGACCCACGCCATCTAGTGGTGCAGTAATCCAACTAGATAAAATTTCTATGAAAATGGTGGGAGAATCGAAGAGTGTCCATATATAACTCATCCAGGACCCCAGAATAGCTAGCATAATTGACATCCAAGTGGTGGACATCCCAGAGACTTATGGGATGTTACTAATTCAAAATTGGTCTAAGTCCTTGAATGGATACTTTTGGATTGACTTCTCCCACTTATGGCTCCCCTGGGAAGGAGAATCAAACAAGATCTGGGTTGAGAGTGAGCCCCGAATGAAGCAGGCCCTTACCAAAGTTGGGAGGGCTAATGAGGTCTTCTTCTCTGAGACCTCCCTCGAGGTGTACCAACCCTTTTAAATCTTAACATTTGATTTCACCCCTAGAGAGGATCCCATAGTCTTGCAGAGAATCTAGGACCTAGACAAAAAGTTGAGGGTAGAGGTTAACTCTCAAGGTGCCAAAGTGACCCCCACTACACTCTTGTCCAACACCTGGTACCGGGTACACTATTAGAAACATTCAAAGTTAGAGTGTGAGCCTTTCCTTTTCATTGCTACCCGACACATCGATGCCTTCCAGAACCAAGAACATACAGTTGATTCCCCGAAACCCAATATTCCTACTGGAAGCACTTCTTCAGTGCAATTTCCTCAGGGGTTTCAAATCCAAATCCCTCCAGAGGAAAACCTCATCCATGCATCATCAGTGCAGGAGAAAGCTCCTCCTAAGTCTCCCAAAAGAAATCCAAAGACTACTCCATCTCCCCGGCTCCAGACTACAAGTGACGATCTATGGACCCTTAAGTTTGATGGGTGTCGATCCAAACAAGGTTGTGGGGCTAGAGTAGAATTAATCAGCGTGCAAGGGAAATCCTTCCTTTCATCCTATAGGCTGCATTTCAATTGCACAAACAATGTTACGGAGTATGAGGCTTTAGTCCTTGGACTCCTGTTTGCATTAAGGAAAGGAATCACCCACCTCCGGGCTCTGGGTGATTCAGAGTTGATTGTCAAATAGGTCCGAAGTCAATACACATGTCATGATAAAAGGTTGGTTGCATACTACAATCAGGCATGGAGCCTCATTGAAGATTTTGATGCCTTTGGCATTGACCTTATTCCCTAGAGGTAAAATTACATCCCAGATACCCTTGCTATTTTTGCTAGCACACTCGAGCCCATGGCCGGCTCACGAATCTGGAGATTTTCCATTGAGATGATCCCCACCCCATCCATTCCAGATAATGTCACCCACTTTAAGGTTTTTGAAGATGATCGGTACATTTTGGCCTTCATGGCCAATGTTGGTGTCTTCAAGTACCAGATAGTGGAGGAATGAGACCATGATGATACTGGGCAGGGTGATGAAGATGATGGGATCATGGACTTACCTACTAACACAATCCCAAAGGGGATGGTCATTCTTGGACGTATCTTTGACTTAGACCCTCGGGCCTGGGAGAAGATATCATCCTCCTCTAAGGGAGGAAAATTTGAAAAGGTAAACATCGGCCAGCCCAGTGAAGAAAAGATGATACACATTGGTACCTCCTACTCCCCTAAGGAGAAGGAAAATAATCTCGTGATTCTCTGAGAATACATAGACGTAATCATATGGGGGTATGAGGATTTAAAAACATATGACACATCCATTATGACTCGTACCATCCCCCTGAAACTTGATGCTAAGCCTTTTCTGCAAAAGCAATGACCAGTCAACCCACTGATCGAGCCTCTGATTCATCAGAAGGTGGAAAAACTATTGTCAGCCTAGATAATCTTTCCAGTCTGGCATACCACGTGGGTTGCCAATTTGGTCCCTGTTAGAAAAAAAAGGAGTGAAATTCACCTTTGCATGGATTTTTGAAACTTGAATAAAGCCTCCAAGAAAGATAATCACCCTCTCCCCTCATTGGATGAGGTGTTATAGATAGTAAATGGATCCCAAATGATGTCTTTCTTGGATGGATACTCTGGATACAACCAAGTGATGGTTAAGTATGAAGATAGAGACAAAATGGCGTTCACCACTAAGTGGGGAACGTTTGCGTATAGGAGGATGCCCTTTGGCTTGATCAACGTAGGGGCCACATTTCTAAAGGCTATGGACATCGCGTTCGAGGGACTTGTGAATCGATGCATAATCATCTATATGGATGATTTGACCATTTTTTTCTGGGACAGGCATGACCATTCTGCCCACCTCACCCAGATTTGTGAGAGATTTTGCCATTTTGGAATATCCCTCAACCCCAAGAAGTGCATATTCAGGGTCACTAAAGGGAATTTTCTTGGGCATATTTTCTCTGAGTAGGGTATATCCATTAACCCTGAGAGAGTAGAAGCACTGCTAAATCTGCAAATGCCTGGCATCAAGAAAGAGATGCGGTCTTTCTTCAGAAAGATCAACTTTGTCTGGTGGTTCATCACTAGATTTGCTGAGATAGTCAAGCCACTCAATGAGATGATGAAAAATGATACCAAGATTGAGTGGAGTCCTGAAGTGAAGCAGGCATTTGCCCAAATTAAACAAACAATAAAAGAGGCACCCGTTCTGGCTAGCCTAGACTACTCCCTCCTATTTTATATTTACTCCTTCACTTCACCGCATTCTTTCATGGCTATATTGACCCAGAAGGTCGAGGGGGAAAAATGATTGATAGCTTTCATGAAATCATCCCAGACAAGGCTATGAAATCTTTGCTGATGTAGAGAGAATTGGGTGAAAGATGGGGGAAATGGATGGCCATCCTCCAAGAATATGACTTAGAAATGCAGCCCATGAAGATAGTCCAAGGCCATGGACTAAGTCGAGCGATGGCAGAAGAGACTCCCCATATAGAATGCTAGACATACATAGTGGAGTCCATCACTAGAGACCCATGGTACACTGATCTGGTGTACTTATTGTTAAACAACAGATGCCTAGAAGGGTTACCTCCCAACAAATGCCACAACTTGTAGATGAAAAGCCCCAACTTCATGATCAAAAACTCTGCACTTTACCGTAGGAATTACGAGGGAGTGTACCTTCAGTGCATTGATAGGGACCAAGCTACAAAAATAATTGAAGAATTCCATGGGCAGTTTGGAACCAGACATGGCTCAGCTGACGCCACCGCCCATCAGATCCTCAGGGCTAGATATTATTGGCCCTGCATATTCAAAGATGTTTACACCCATGTTTGAAGGTTCCATACTTGCCAAACCATGACACATTGTGAGCGCAACCCGGATATGCCTTTACAACCAGTCTTTAAGGCTAGGCCTTTTTCCCAATGAGCATTTGACTTTATCAAATAAATCAACCACAAATCGTCTACCAACCACCAATACATCTTAATCACAACTGATTACTGCCCTAGTGGTCTGAAGCCATACCCTGCAAGAACAACATGACAGACGTAGTTATCAAATTCCTGAAAGAAAACATCATCACAAGATTTGGAATGCCGTTTGCTATAGTATGTGACAATGGTCCGGCATTTTCTTTGGCACAACTATTTGAATGGACCTATAATCAGAAGATCACTCTAAATTTTTCCAGCAACTATTACCCCCAAGGGAATGGTGTTGTTGAATCAACGAATAAAAATTTACTTGAAGTGATCAAACACTTGCTAGAATAGAATCCCTAGGATTGGCAACAAAAGTTGAGATTTTCCCTCTAGGCGGATCACATTCGAATTAAGGCAGCCCTAGGAATGTCCCCATTCCATCTGGTTTATGGCTAGAACCTAGTGTTCCCAATCAACTTATAGATCCCAGCTTTGTAGTTTATGAAGGAATTCGGCAACTGGGATAACATTGTGGAGGTTCGGCTCCTGAATCTAGTGCAGATGGAAGAACAATGAGACATAGCCCTTGAACATTTTACGCGTCATCAAGTAGTGGTAAAAAGATGGTTTGACCAAAGAGCCCAATACAAGGCCTTTCAGATTTTGGATTTAGTCCTGTTGTGGGACAAGGCATGGGAAAAGAAAGGGAAGCACACCAAGTTCCAATGGCTCTAGCTCAGACCATACCTAATATCAAAAATCTGTGGGGCAAATACCTATCTCCTTAACACCATGACTAGAGAACCTATCCCATTGCCCGTTAATGGACAGTTTCTCAAACATTACTTCAAATAAGGACGGTTTGCCCCAAGTTGTATTCTATGTAAATATCTTGGTTGTAAATATTTTTTTCTTGGTGCCTCATTGGGAGGCGCCCTACTCTGTAAGTAGTCCTCTTTTTTTTTGTTTTGTCTTTTGTTTTCTTGTCTTCTTTTTTGGGTTCCAGTGTTTTTCTCGCCCTATTGTGAGGATTGGTATGCTTCACATAACATCTAGTCTCTGAGATATTGCCTTTTGCATGATGATGAACTTAAGAATCTATTATTAACATGATGGAATTGACTCGGTCTTTGGAGTTATTTTTCAAGTTGGGTAGTACATTATGAGTAATCTTCATCAAATTTATCTCTGGAAATCTGGTAGTCAGTGAAATCAAAATAAGGAGCAAGTAATCAGACACGTTGAGGGTAGATCGGTTGCAGTAGTGGATCAACCTGAGTCTAAAATTTAAAAGATTCTCCCAGGTCTAGAGTTTTCCTTTCCCATCTAGTATATTAAGATAGGTGGAAGGGTGAAAGAAGTACTGCCATTAAAGTCAGTTAAGCTAAAGCTTAACGGTGAAAGAAGTACCACCCTCCCACCCAGAAGCAAACAAGATAAAAAAAGGAATGGGATGAAACTCTAGTGTCTGGGAGAAATGAATGGATGTGATGACTTTGGGGTTTGATATGCTTAGTCCCTCTTCTTTGCTTCTCCCAAAGGTTATCAGCTTGATTTCCTTCCAAAACATACTTCACCACTGATGAAAAGATCATGGACTAAATCACGTATGGCCATATTCTCTCAGATGTGTTACTCTTTACAAGTAAGATACTTTGGGTGATAAGTTACCCCCAGTTTTGCTAACCAGAGATTCTATAGTTCTTGAATGCACCAAGGAATTCATCCTAGATAGTCACCATTTTTTATGCCCTGCATCCCTGTCCCTACATTTTGTGTGCAAAATGTTGGGTCCCCCTTTTTTTTTTCTGCTTCTGGCTCTTGCCTTGTCCTTTTTGCCTTTGTTTTTTTTTTTTCTGCTCTGGGTTTTCTTTTCCGTGTTGTTTGTTTTTCTTTTGTTTTGCCTTGTCGTGTCTCCGGGACCCAGTCCCGAAGTTGGCCGTTCCTTGTCTAGGAGCTGGATTCCAGACTCCAGGATTCTTTTCCATGATATCTTCTTTTCGCAAGAGGGTATGGTTGCACGGAATCCCTGAGCCTAGATTCCAGAGGTCTTCTTGTTTCAAAGTTGGCAGGAGGAGAGGTAACTTTCTTTTTACCTCGGGTATAAATAGAAATCACCTATCATTTTCATAATTACCGTGATCAAAACATTTAAGCAATTTGAGCGATATCACACTGATTTAGCAAGGATTTAGTGCGAACTACTCTGAGCTATTCTAAACAATTGCAAGTGGTTTTCAGTGTTGAAGTGGTGATCCTTTGAAGGCACAAGCTATTGCAGAGCGTTTGCACTACCTTTTTAGCATCTTTCCTTCCTTCCTTTCTCTGGTTTTTAGGTTGGTTTCCTTGTTTTCTCTCCTTCATTTTCCTGCTTTTCAATTTGTTTGGTTTGTATTTTTGCCTTATATTTTCATTTTGTTTCCATGTTTCTTCATCTGGTTTGCTGCCCGTTGGTGGGTCAGCTCTGCCAGAGGGTTGTCCTCCCTCTGTGCAGGTGTAAGATAATGTAAATATTGTATATGTTTATACATTTTTTGATTTTGTGTAAATAGCTAATTTGCATTCTGTATATATGTATATTTAGTATATATTGATGTATATCCCTCCACTTTTCATGTGTATACCTTTCAGATCTGTTGTAAATATGGTGTATATTTTGTGTATTCTCCTGGTCTTTTTTTGAGCTCATTGTGCTCTGTCTACTTTTCATCCATGTTTGCGAGCTTGTTAAGGGCGGAATACCACCTAGTTGAGACGTGGCTCTTGGCTAGTTTCAACCAAGAAATTTACTCTCTCCTTCATAAACCTACCTTAATGACCCATTTACGTCCCATGAATGCATTTAGAACTATCCAAGTGGCCACCTCTTTTCACGCGTTTAGACAGTTGGCTCCGCCACCATCACCTTAACTCCCATTTATTGCATAGCCATGTGATGCCCACATGGGCTTGATAGTTCACTTTTTACACACACCTTCCCAATGGTTAGTTTCCTAGACCCTGGGTCTTTTGTCTTCACCAGCCCATGCCTTACTTTTGCTAAGTATGCAGAAAACCCTGGGCCTAGATATTGGTTATTTCCCTTAAGTTTGGATTATATATACTTGTCAGGATTTTTGACTTAAACTAACTTTTCAGGAAATCAAATGCCGTGATGGTAATATTTTTGGATCCTGGAGTAATACTTATCTACACGATTTTGACGGTCGTCTTGCCTTGTAGGTTTTTAAAGAAATATACTTTCATCATGTTTGAGGCTTCCACATCTTCACCACCCGGGAGTCTGGAACTTCCTTCCACGGTGGTCACTAGGGAAGCCGTCAGGTCTAAGATGGAGAGGGCCCTGGAGAAATCTCCCCTCACCATGAAGTACATGAAGGACAACACCACCGTGGGATCAAAGATTGATTCCAAAGTTCAATTAATTACCAACACCAGCATTGGAATGTGGGCCAAGATGCAGGCCCTGGTTAAAATAATATATATCCAGCGACAGTCCAGGGATCCTTTGGCAATCAGAATTGGGGATTCTAGGATTCTCAAGGCCGCTTGTTTCCCATGCTTGGTGCAGGCACCAAAACTTATTCTCACACTTGCAGAACACTACAAGTCATCCACCGAGCCATCATGCTCATCAGCCCTGTCCCAACCAGATACCCCACCCCTATGGTGTCTCTCAAAGCTGCAACCTTCTAGATGGGGTTGGGAATTCCTCATTTTGACAACCCAACTGTGGTTACAATATTAGATGCCTTAGCACAGTTTAAGCAGTTGGAGGATGCGGCCCGACTATACATGAATAATCATTGGCTCAAGACTCTGAAGAGGGACCCTAAGAGAATGAAGCTAGAAATCCCTCAGTCTAAATTTCAAGAAAGCATCCAGATGGGTATGATAGCACTATCCTGGGTCTTCAAGAAACCACATGTTAGGTAATTCACAGGGTGGATGTACTAATTTTTGCTTAGTATTTCCACCGGTGGGGAGTACTTTGATTGGGCCGCCATTATTTCAAACCATGTGGATTCTCAAATTTTTTAGGTGGTCCAAAAGTGGAAGTTTTATATGACTTCTTATGTTCTCTGGGCCCTAGCACAACTACGACCTGCCACCAATGAGTTTCTCACATCAGGCATACTCAGGATTAGCCCGGGTCAGAAGGCTCCTTGGGACTATTTCCCATAGATTCAATGGGAGCTAGTTTCCCCAGTTTATGCCAGGTAAATGATGCCTTTATCTACTACAACCTGCTCACACCCACCCGGGATGCAGGATACCACCTTTCTATAGAGGCGATGGATCTGGTCAGAATTTATGGCCATTATTATATATAATTCTAGCAGCATACATACATAAGGGTAATTAGCTTCTCTGAGAAACCTTACTTGTTGCCCAAACATTGTGGGAACAAGATAATTCTCGTATAATATTGCAAACAAATAATGGAGCTACACGCATTCTACGCCTTGAAGAAGGTGACAAATATTCCATTATCAACCACTTGTGGGAATTACTCGTGCAGTCTGGCCATAGCCAAGGAGGTAGACAACAAGCTCAAGAGCTTGAACTTAGCAGAGTTTTATCTAGCACGGAAGAACTTTGACCCGCATGGAAAGATTGCACTGGCACTTCCCCGGGCATCAGAGCCCCACCAATACTACATGGAGGACTTCTAGGAAGATTTCTAGGATGACATTGAAGTCTAGAGCTGGCATTACGTCCAGATGACTGTAGAGATGATGCAAAGGTTGAAGCTCCAAAAACTCTTGGATGACTTCTCAAACACCAGCTCCATGATAGACCCCCAGTACAAAGCAAAGGGGATTGATAAATTGGCCCTCCCACTTGTAAACTGGAACACCCAGGAGGGACCCACCATAGAAGAATTTACTCACAACGTGATCGAGTACAACCATTAATATTTCAAGAGAGTATGCCCCAGAAGTACCCACAAGGCTCCCTACCCGGTACCAAAGCTGACCCCAGGGCCGTAACTTCTTCATAGGGAGAAGGTAGGGGAAAAAGAATAATGGAGACCCTAGCCCCATAGGAGACCCCCATTAAGGAGAAAATAAAACAATCAATAGCAGCCTCCCAGGAGATGAGGGAAAATAAATAACATGACTAGCTACCCTGGTGCTCATGATCAGACCAATCCATCCCCCATCTTCCCCGTCACTAGCAACACTAATGGTTAAGGAAACATGAGTGGATTCGAAAGAGGAGAAGGTCCTAAGGGATGTGGGGACACCTTTGGTCACCAAGAGGAAGAAAAGGCTTAATCCAAAGCCTAAGGCAGAGATGGTGCTAGGGATGCCTCAGATCCCACAAGTAGAAATCCTTTCTTCTGACTCCCTGGAGCCAGAGAGGGAACCAGAACCCACTCATGTCTCAAAAAATCCTCCCCCTCAAGATGAATTCAATGATTTTTTTAGGACTGACGAGTTCAAAAATTTGCAGGGAGACATTGAGCGGCCAGAGGCTGAGATCCCAGAGTAGGAGGAGGCTCCAAAACAAGAGCCTACACAGGAGTAGGAGGAACAAATGGAGGAAGAGAAAGGGAAAAATTAAGAGATAGCCTCCAAAGTCCTAGAAATACAGGATACGGGTGTTTCAGGGTAACAAAAACTAAGCGAATAAATGGCATCGGTTGGGGAAACCGGACCTACAAGAGCAACCATAACCCCAACCGCCATGTTCCAAATGCCACTCCCAAAGAAAATATTCGGGGAGGTAATCACTATGGCTCAAACATTGAATCTTGGCCCATTGACTCCCCCACCACTCAAGAATGTACCAATGGATGAAGATATCCCAGCAACAAAGGCTGAAGAAGAACAACAACAGAAAGAAGAAGAAAACCCCGAGGTGACCAAGACCCAAGCATCACCAAAGATATAGATAGCGGGGTAGAAGATATAGATGGTGGGGCAGAAGATACAAATGTTGTTAGAGGAAATGTCATTGGTGAATCAGAAGATACAGGAAAGGAGCCGGGAGACACCCACACTGTTGAAAGGGCACAACAAGATATTGGGGAGAAGTCACAGGAATAAATCTTGGCTACCAAGCCACCCCTACCGCCAGAGTGGTTAATGGAAACTAGAAAAAGGAAGGTCCCATCAATGCCCAAAGCCATCTTTCTCTGGTGGAGATGATGGCTCAAGCATAGAATCCACTGAAGGCCAAGAAAGCCCGGATGGTTCACACTCTTCAAGCAAGGCCGGGCAGAGAAATAGTTGCAGTGATAGCAACACCCTCCCAGACACAGATGGAGTAATAGCCAAGGTTGGAGATTATAACATCACAAAGATATCAATGGGGAAGAGATGGAAACAGGGTGAAGTGGACCTGTTAAAGGAAGTAGACAAGGCAGTGGAGGCTTGCTATGAAAAAGAGGCTCAAAAGTTAAAGGCAAAAAGGGAGAAAAATGCAAACCTAATGGGGTTGTTTACTGAGCTGGCCCGACCTATCAAAATTATTCCCCTGGAGGCCTCTGCATCTGATGCACCACTACCACAGAGTGACATAGATTCATTATGGGTGATGAGAAAGAAGGCCCAGGCGGTTGATGAATGGGTGTCTCTACAGTTGGGAAATGTTTGACGTTTCCTGGTGTCTACCCTCCCAGATTTATATGTGGCTCACTATGTTTTGCATCAAGATAAAACCATCATCAACATATGGGAGGGGGACATCAAGAATTATGAGGCATGGAAAGTTGAGTTCGAAGAACTCCTTGGCCTCGAAGAGGAAATGGTTTCTAAGTCTAGAAATTTTGGAGAAGAGTCATTTGATTTTGTGAGGACCCAACACTCAAGACTTGACCTCACATTGGAGGTACTCAAGAAACTGGTGGGGACTCTGTAGGGTAAAGTTAATATGGTACAATATTATTTCAACTTGTACAAGTCTTTTGTTACAAAGGTCTCCGGAGCTGATCCATTTAGCACCGATACATGTACACCAGAGGAATATGTTTTGGGAAAGTTTGATGAGTTAATGGAATCAATATATCAATCCTCAGAGGAAGTAGATGTAGCTCAAATGGCATGAATAACTCGCATGATACTCAGTGGTCATGATGCGGAAAAGATAGCCGATGAATTCAAGGGAAATGTTCAAGAACTAGGGGAATAGATTGAGGTGGCCAAGTACCGGTGGACTGGCCTTAAAGATATTGATGAAGATGGAATCTCTCATCTCCTCCAGACCTTCAACGACAATAAGTGACAATAAATTTTCTCCGGGGGTTGGAGAAAACCTAAGTGTTTTTGTATTCTTTATTCTTTTGGAACGTAAGTTCCTAGATCCTGGGGTCTCAGATCCTATATTTTGTATTCTTTCAAGTGATCCATGTCCCGGTCCCAAAAGCTGAATGGTCACTTTCAAAGCAGTTAATAAAGGTTGTCAGAGGGTAGATAGCTACATAAAGGCACATCAAATCAGCAAGAAGTTTTATGACAGATGGTCTTCCTGAGGTGCCACTTTAGGGGTACACCTGGCACATTAGAGATAGGGTGCTTCTTTTCCCATTTATGAGGCATGTAGCCTTGATCCCTGGGGGATTGGATTTCTTCCTTCTCCTTCTCGGCTCTCTTCTCAAGGCTGATTCTTCCACTCCACTTCTCTTATCTTTTTCTTCTGACATGGCAGGTCTATTCCGTCTCTAGGTCTTTTGTAGAGTGGTGCAGGTAGTATTGGCCATAGGATAATATATTTTAATGTACAATGTATAATAAGTTAGGGTTAGGGTTAGATAGAAAGGCATGTATAAATAGTAAGTCTGACCTCATTCCAAGGGTCGGCAAAATTGATGATTTTGCAGTCCACACTTAATAGAAATATTTTTTTCTCAGTTCTCAGTTGCAGAGCTCAATGCTCCATAGTCTCTTAGTTTATAGTAGTTAGATTCTCCCTTGGAGCCACCATTGTATCATGCACCGGTGCTTGCTGGAAGAAATGTTAATGAAGAAGCTGGAATTCTCTCAATGATGTTGTTGGCATTCTATCATTTGAGTTAATGGTTTTTTATGTTTGATGTTCTTCATGTCTTTTGCTCTGATGCTTAAAGTAGATTAATGACCTCCTTTCCTTTGCTACTGATAAAATATGAACTGATGGTTGTGTATTTCTTCAGTATTTAGTATAGTATATCAGAGCATTATCGATGTATTGAATGTTTAGCATAACTGTAGGTAGATCAAATATTTCTAACTCTACAATATTCTTTTTATTTTATTTGGTTAAGTAAATGTGTGCTCGCAGGAAACCCCTGCTCATTGAATCCCTAGAGAGAATGAGTTAAAAATAACCAGCTATCCCCCTTGAAAACAGTCACATCTCTTGACCGAGCCCCATACCGTCAAGACTCGACCCTCAGGTTCTTGGAGGCCTGGGGAATCTCATTTCCATGGACAACCTTTATAGGAAGAGTTGGCCGGTACCCTGGTACCCAGTGACAACTTATATCTGCTGGCAGACCCGATCACAAGAGTCCCCTCAACAGAATTCTGCAGACACCAAGCAACAGAAGCAAGAGCATTCACCGAGCATAAAGAAGAAAGAAGGGGAGAAAAGGAATTGAAGAGAACATTGATCAGAGAGGTATTATGGAGTAAAATAGATATGAAAATATGCAAGTTAAAGTTGTATTATTGAATAGATCATTAATTGTTTCAGTTTAACCATTGATTCAAAAAATATCTTAATTGAGTGGGATTTAACCATCCTTATTATATTGAGGTACTCAAGAGTATCAAAAGGTTTCACTTGCTAACAACATAGTGAATGATAGGTAAAAAGACAAACTGGTAGTTTTGAATCCTCTAACAAGGTCGCAATTAACAGTGTGTTTGTAACCTTTAACCAAGTTGGCTCTTCACCAAGCTCACTTCAAAAGAGTGAAAATTTTGGGTTATTGTCCCAAGTAGTTTTTCCCTTAACATGTTTTCCATGTTAAAAATCCATGTGTCAAATGTGTATATGGTTCATTGCTTTGATTTTTTACTTTACAGATTACTAAAACATGATTGGTCGGTAAACACTAAGTTTAATTGCTGCTATTCGGTAAAGGCTAGAAATAGATAAAAAAAAATATTCACCAAGCAGTATACATTTGTTAAGAATATTTCAAGGTATACATATTATAGGACTGAAAGATAACCGAAGGTATTATATTTAAGATATAATTTTTGGTTGGATCATTTGGATTAATTTTTGAGGCAACTGCTTCACCCCCCCTCTGAGTTATTCTAACAATTGGTATCAGAGCTTTGGTTCTTGGAAGAGAGTTTAAAGTCTCAAGCTAAAGATAACAAGATGAGTAAAATGGATGTGCCTAAGTTGAACAAGGAAAATTTTGCATCATGGCAAAGCAAGATAAGAATCCATCTATCAAGTATTGGAAATGATGTCACACAATACTTGGATACTAAATTTGCTACACCTACTGGACCTCCAACTGTTGATCAATTGAGAGAGAAACATGAACACAATTCTATGATGATAGAACTTTCTTCTTCACTATCTGATGCTGAATTATAAGATGTCAAATCATGCACCACTACAAAGAAAATATGGGACAAACTCAAGATAGTACATGGAGGAGATATAAATGTACTGAGAGAAAATATGAAAGCCTAAGAGGAAAGTTTGGTGACCTTAGAATGAAAGAAGGAGATAACATCACTCAGCACAGTTGCAAAATCAAAGAGGTTGTTAATGCTATCTAAGGAGTAGGAGGAGTACTTGAGGAAGAAACAATTGTAAGTAAAATTCTAAGAACCTTACTACCTGTTTATGCTATTAGAGTATCTACAATTCAAGAAATAAGAGCAGTAGAAAATAGAAATGTTACTCTTGATAGTTTGATTGGTAGACTTATTTCATTTGAGATGAACAACTATGACAACAATGTCTTACCAATTATTGAGTCTGCATTCAAATCTTATCTGAAAATAAGCAAATCTAGTAACAAACAAACTATGAGAAATGATAGTGACAAACAAGAAATTGATGAAATTGAAGCACTAATGGATAGAAGATAGCAAAGAGGTAAAGGAAGATACAAAGGTAAATTATCATTGGTATGTTTTCATTGTAAAGAAATTGGACATTTTTCTGCTAGATGCCCTAACAAGAGAAAGGATGAAAGAAAAAATGACAGATCTTATGAAAAGAAGTTTGTCAGAAGTGATGATCGAGACAACAGAAGCAATCGAAACTCTGACAGAAGAGATAACCAAGACTACAAGGACAAAGGAAAGAAGGCTTGCCACCTTGTTGAGAAAAAAGCTGAAAATACTGACACTGAGTCTGATGAAGATATTGAGGTAGTATTTGTTGCTATGAAGGATGATTTAGACGAAGAAGAAAGGTATGTTGATACTGCACTCATATCTAAAGTAAGGAAAAATGATGTCTGGATTATTGATAGTGGCTGTACTCAACACATGACTAGAGATAAGGAAAATTTTGAAACTTTTCAATATTATAATGGTGGATCAGTTAGGATGGGTAATGACTCACCTTGTCCAATTGAAGCAAAATGAACCATCATGTTGAATAAACTAATCAGATATGAAAATGCATATTGGGCGAAAGGACTAAACTATAATCTATTGAATGTTTCACAGCTGAATAACACAGGACATCAAGTTGCATTTGAGAAAAAAAAGGCAAAGATATATAATGAAACAGGAAGGTTGATCGGTACTGGTGAACAAGAAAAAGGTAACCTACTCTATCTTGATAATATTGAGACCACTTTTTTATTGGCTAGAAATGAATATATTTGGTTGTGGCATAAAAGGTTATGTCATGTGAAGTTTGACAACATCGTTAGGATAAGCAAGAAAATAAAAGTAAAAGGCTTACCGAGTATGCCAAAACTTGACGATGTCATGTGCAAGAATTGTCAAAAAGGAAAAATGATAAAGTCTCATTTCAAGAGAAAAACCTACACATCTAATGCTATTATAGAGTTATTCCATACTGACTTATGTGGACCAATGAGAACGAATAACTATTATGGTGATAAATACTTCATTCTATTTGTTGATTATTATTCCAGGATGATGACTGTCATGTTCTTAAAAGAGAAATCTGAAGCATTTAAGATGTTCAAATGGTATAAATCTATAGTTGAAAAGCAAAGTGGAAAATAAATGAAATTTTTAAGATCAAATAGAGGAGGATAATTTATTTCTAATGAATTCACTAACTTTTGTAATGAGCATAGAATTACAAGTAATGTTTCTGCACTGAGAACACCACAATAAAATGGGATTGCTGAAAGAAGGAATAGATCAATTTTTTATTTTTCTAGAAAACCAATGATTGAAAAAGGCATCACACAAACATTCTAGAGAGAATCTGTAAGTATTGTTGTTTATACTCTAAATCGAGTTCATTTGAAGAAAGACACCAATAAGACACCTTATGAGCTATGGTATGGATACACACCAAATGTGAGTTACTTTAGAATTTTTGGAAGTCAATGTTATATATTGAAAGATGATAGAAATGGAAAGCTTGAATCTAAAAGTGATGAAGGAATATTTCTAGGATACTCTACCAAAAGAAAAGCTTAAAAATGTCTTAGCAAATCTTTTAACAAAATCATTGAAAGTGCAAATGTTAAAGTGGATGAATTTGGTGAGAAAAATGATGAGGAAAGAAGAAAGGAATGGGAAGATTACAATAGATTTTTCTACATTGAAGAACCTGATACTCTGGCCAAGTAATAGTGTAACACTACTGAGTTTTAGAACAATGCAACCAAGCATCAGGCTGTACACACCGAGAATCAAGAAAATGATCACAATGCTGAACCGAGTGATGAAGAGAAAAATGAAGTTCAAAATGTTGATCAGAATGATGAACAAAGATTTGAAACTATACTTTCTAAATATGTAAGAAGACACCATCTACATGATTGTATCATTGGAGACAAAAGAGATAGAATGAGAACAAGAAGTAAGTCACTTAATACTAGATGTTTGATTTGTGATTTTGAGCTTAAATATGTTAATAATACACTTGAGAATCAAGAATGGGTTAGTGCAATAAATGAAAAGATTGAACAGATTGAGAAGAATAAAACATGGACATTAGTACCAAAACTGATCTGTGACAAAAAGGTCATTGGTACCAAATGGATATTAAAAAATAAACTAAATGAGAATGGAGAAGTCACAAGGAATAAAACAAGACTGGTATTGAAAGGGTATGCACAAGAAGAAGGTGTTGACTATGGAGAAACCTTTGCACCTGTTGCTAGAATAGAAGGAGTAATAATTCTACTTATGCTAATTTCAAAGGATTCAAAGTATACCAAATGGATGTTAAATCTGCATTTCTCAATAGAATACTAGAAAAGGAGGTATACATTGAACAACCTAAAGGGTTTGTTGATCCTAACAAGAGGAACATGGTTTGTAGACTACAAAAAGTCTTGTATGAATTGAAACAAGCACCGAGAGCATGGTATGAAAGACTTAACTCTTATCTCATTAGTATTGGATTTGTTAGAACAAGTGATAACTGTAATCTGTATTTGAAAGGAGAAAATGATGATAAAGTTTTGATTGATGAGATATTTTTTGATGATATCATATTTGGAGGTAATGATATACTATGCAAATCATTTACTGATGAAATGAGAAAATAATTTGAGATGTCAATATTTGGAGAGATCAAATTTTTTCTTGATCTACAAATTCTACAATAGGATGAAGGCATCTACATCACACAATCCAAATACATCAAAGAATTTCTAAAGATATTCAAAATGGAGGACTCCAAACCATTTGGAACACCTATGGCAACCAGATGCAAATTGAAAATGGAAGACAAGACAACCAAGGTAAATCAAACCTTATACAGATCTATGATTGATAAACTAATGTATGTTGTACACACTAGACCAGATATAACACATGGAGTTGGTATAGTTGCAAGATTCTTTGCAAATCCAAAGGAATCACACATGACTGCTATCAAAAGAATTCTGAGATATATGAAGAATACTAAAGACTATGGTTTGTGATATAATAAAGAACAAAAATTTGAGCTACAAGTCTATATTGATGTTGATTGCGTTGGAATCATAGATGATAGAAAGAGTAGAACAGGAGGAGCATTCTTTATGGGTGACAAATTTTTCACATGGATAAGTAAAAAGTAAGGATGCATATCTCAATCAACTGCAAAAGTAGAATATGTAGATGCTACTAAAAATTTCTCTAACATTTCATGGATCAAGCAATTACTGAAAGGTATGAATGATGAAATTATTGGTAATTATCTATTGTGATAATACAAGTGCTATAAAAATCTCAAAGAACCTTGTGATACATGCTAAGACAAAGAACATAGCTATTAAGTATTATTACTTGAGGAAACAAGTACAAGAGAAAGAAGTGATACTAGAATATGTACAATCCAAAGAACAACTAGCAGAAATATTCACAAAGCCATTATGAAAAGATACATTTGAGTACATACAGAATAGACTAGGGGTTCAACCCTTGTCTACTGGTCACTAATATGACTTGGAGGCTACATCAGCCTACACATTATCAGAAGATCAATCATGTTGATGCAAGATAAGAAATGAATTGCAATGATATATCAGTACAAGAAGGTACTTATCTGCACCAAACACCAGAGATATTTTTGGCTACAACAGAGCTGTATTGTTGATGGAGAGGAGATTCAATGATATAATTTTTGTTTCGCATTACTGTCAATGGGAGAGAGATATTCAATGAAATATGCATCAGGAAGAAGAAATGTAAAGGGATAAAAATGAAATATCCATCAGTCAAAGGGAGAGAAAACATTCAAAGATGAGTCTACAAAGGGAGAGAGAGATTCAAAGAAATAACCATCCATCCAGGGATTTTTTTAGTGGCGATTATTCACCAATTGGCGAATATGTCCCGATCGGGCTATAGAAATTGGTGAAAAAAAACACCGTATACTAGTTGACCGGTTCGCCCAGATTTTATAAAATAGTCGTATTGTGGTCAGAACATTTGCCACTATGATTACGCAATTTCAGTTTGGTACTCAGGTTCTTTGCCCATATTTCTCTATAATGTTTACTCTTATTCACCACGGAATTAATTGAGTGTCTCTTTTGACGATCATCATTCGCAAAGTTCCCATTTTCCTATGTGAAATTTTTATTTGTCCTAGGACCCAATTCTCCATGCATCACACACAATGGGGTCCCAAATTCCTTCCCTATTCACCCACTCAATTGCTTGAAATTACGCGGGGATCGCCAAATATTAGTTCTTATCATATGTACTAGTCGGCCGATTCGCCAAAATGAAAATGGTTTATTTGTAGTTGTCTATTTAAGATATATGAGGTTCATTATTGAAACATGCCGAAAAGAAGGATCCTTCTTCATAGTATTGCGATCAATAGAGTGAGTCCATAGTATTTTATTGCAGCCTTAATTTGATGGAGATGTCACTGTCAAATTTATATAGGAAGAGGAGTAGGACTAATGAAGGTGGAAATGTCCAAGAGACGCCAAAAAAATGCAAAAATATATCTTCATACTTTGGCGGGGGTAGACGCAACAGTGTTGGTCAAAGTAAGGAAGGTACATCATCAGAGGAGCCTATACAATCTCAACCTACACAGGAGTCCAATTCCATTCAACAAATTGGG
>MU228172.1:1073280-1108856 GCA_018584345.1 Thuja plicata
CCCGAGAAGGTTCCAGAAATCTAGCCATTAAGGCCGACTACCCTTAGCATTTAATTATTTTTCACTTTTATTACAAAAGGGTCGGCTTTAAATATTTACAAAACATAAGATTAGGTAGCCCAACTTCTGGAAGCCATAACTTTTGACACGTAGCTCCGTTTGGCTATTATAACCACTTTCCGGAAAGGGGAGATCATGATCTACAGTTATTGACTCGCAATGCGTTAGTCATCTAGGGGTTTGACCTCGATCCGGAGCCTCTAAGGTCCTGAAAATTGAGCTCAAAGATTTTGCACCCTAAAATCTCAACAGTAAATCCTTAATAACTTCGCCAATACAGATGATCTAGAAATGAAATTTAACTGGCATTCTTATATGACTAAGATGAACCTTCACCTGAAAAATTAGAATATTCTGAGTTCAAATGACCAACTTACTAAAAATAGTAAGTTTCCAGAAATAGCAGCTTTGTACAAAATAGCCCTTATTGAATAGAAAAACACATATTTTTGGGTGATGCAAGATTGCCCTTACACCCAGGATGCTCCTGCATCAAGAAGACATAATTTTTTTGAAGTTGGTGATGCTATTATGGTTCATGTAAAGAAAGGAAGATTTACTATTAGAACATATGGTAAATTAAAGATGAACAAATTTGGTCCTTACAAGATATTGAGAAGATTGGACAATGGAAATTCTTATGAAGTATAATTACCTGATGACATGGATATATCACCTATATTCATATTTTAGATTTGTATGAGTACCATGAACCTAATGAAGAAGTGAAAATACTGAGTGATTATCCTAACAAATAGATAGAGTAAGTTGAGCAGATTTTGAAACAAAGAGTTGGCAGAAGTACAAGATGAAAGGATTACACAAAATATCTGGTAAAATTAAAGAACACACCAATTGAGCACTCATCTTGGATTTATAAATATGAGTTGGAATCAATTCAGATTGTACCTGATTCATGATTCAAAGATTCATTTATTTAAACTCAAGTTATTTGATGCACGACCATCTTGGGTTCTTAGAAATCCTATATCTACCAAAAATATGTCTATTTTTGTTTGGTAGCTAGTTGGAGACTTCTCGGTAAAGTGCTCAGTAACTAATTTGCTTGGTCGGTTGAAGGCTTGTTGTTTCACCACTTGAGCTAGGTCACTTGTTTCAGTTGGATTTAGTGATAGGGTCTTGGTGCTTGTTCTTGGATGGTCGGTAATTTTCACCGACTGGTCTCTGTGCTCTATAGTCTTTCTCACCGACTTATATATTGGACATTGGATCTTTTGGATGATGTATGCATTTAATATTTGTAGTGTAATTAATGTTGAGGTCTCTCATTAGGATGTGTGTGGACCTAAATATGGGTCTTTTCTATTTCCTATGTTGGATCTTTAGGATCTTTGGTTCTGACCTCTTTTTAGTGTCTTGTATATATTTAGTTTATGTTCTTAGATTTTGGTTGTATGTATGAAGATTATTCTGTAAGGATATAAATGTATATGTCCATAACTAGAAAGGCCTTACAGCATGACATGTATGATTTTATTCTTTCTTTTTCTCCCTTCCTGTGCTATTTCTTCTGAGTTGTTCTGCAAGTTGGTTTGGATAGCTGAGAGTGCCTTGGGCCCTGGTTTTCCATACCCTGCTTGTGTCAGTACTAAATTTAATACTCAGCTCCTAATAGGGCTAGGTCTCATAACAGGGACACTATACTTCTAAAGTAGCATTTGTGGGTATCATCCCCACCATGTTTTTCCCTTGGCCATGGTTTCCTCATGAACAAATTATGATGTTATGATTTTTTTACTTTATGTGCATGTTCTTCTTATTTCAATTTTTTCTTGGTTAAGTTTATATTTGTTAATTTTGATAATAAAGTGTTTTAATATATATTCACCCCCCCTTCTCAGTATTAATTAATCCTAACAATTAGTATTAGATCTTGTAGGCCTTGGAGAGAAATCCTAATATCTTGAGAGAGATCTTGATGGATTCAAGTGGTTTGGAAGAGAACTTTGAGGCAGTGCTTGAAGATCTTGATAAGGAAAAATTTGATAATGCCTAGTTGAAATTCAAATTGAGAAGAGCTGAGGGTTCCATGAAGAAGCTTAATGAATAGCTTGAAATTTCCAGCAACCAAAGGAAATATCTTATGGAAAAGATATAGGAAAAATATGATAATGATTCATTTGATTTGTTTAAGAAGCTTGAAAAAGAAAAATATGTGTTGAAACATGAATGCAAAGTTACCACTATTCAGATGGATAGCTAAATTCAACAAGACAAAGATGAAAAAAAAAAAAATTGAGGAGATATTGAAGAATGAAAATGTTCAGATGGGAAAGATGCAGTTTTAACTTGATGCTTATAGAATCAAGTATCATGAATTAGAGAAATATAATAACATCATTAAGGGAGAACTTGTTGAAGAAAATAATCACATTGTAAAAATTCATTCAAGCAATGACAAGATTGATGAAAAGAGGGAAATTCAAAAACCTAAAGGTGACATGACAATAGTTAGTTTTGATAAAGAAGAATGCTCAAAATCTCAAGAAAGACAGTCTGAAGGCAAATTAGTTGAGACACCTAATCGACAGGAAGATCCTATGCAACAAGAGGAACCTAGAGAGAATATCAAACCTTTTAGAGGAAGATTCTATGGATGTAAAAAAGTTGGTCACAAGAAGAGGGATTGTAGAGGTGAGACTCCTTATAGATCCTTTCCTGGTTATTATTTCAATTGCTATGAATATGGGAACAAAAGGCAGAATGTAGAAAACCTGATCAATCCAGGACTAAACAAGATTATTTACTGGAAATAGATGTGAAATGAACAAGTGGCTAGGAAACTCAACCTGAAAACTATTTTTGTTAAAATTCATGTAGTCAAGGTTTCTGTGATAAGCTTGGTGTGATGGGGTGAATCTTTGTTTGATGGGGTGAAGCTCAGTATGATGGGACAATGTGAAACTGATTATTGATCCTTACTACAATCATAAAAAATGTCTCATTATGAAGGGGTAAGAGGTTTTGTGTGGTGAATGAGGTGAACTATATGACAATGCAAGTGAAATGGAACTTGATAGGATTATCACATAGATATGAGATGGGGATGTAGGAATCTGCAAATGGAAAGAGTGAATCAAGGGATGGTGAACCTGATAGATGGTGGATCCAAATTTTCTACACATGGAATGTGAAGCACGTTTTCACTATGGAACTTATCCAAGGTGCTTGATTACCAAGTTTTCACCATAGGATACTTATTTCTCCTTACTTTTTTTTGTATTTTCTAATATTTTTTATTTTTGGGGATTTTTTTATTTTATTTTAATAGGAGGGACTCATCGACATGCTACATGTAGAAGCATTATTGATGTAGGATGTTGATAGGATCCAAATTTAGTTGTACCCACAAAAATTCCCAATCGATTAGGTAGAAATTATCCTTTCTTCTTATAGTTCTAGAGGTTCTTCATGTTGTGTTGTAGTAAAAGGTCACTGAATTCAAACTCATGGGGTTTTATATTCTTATTGAAATCTAGGCATAGACAATTTTGATACACATTGAGATGGTTTAGGGAATTGAGGTAACATTTTTCAAGGAGATCAAGCTCTTATAAGAGAGAAACTCAATAGTCTTCATCAGATAACAAATATTTTAGGGAGATTCAGAGGGAAGGAATCTCGATCTCAATGGGTAGAACTTCTTTAGTGTCATAAAAAAGGGAAAACAGAGTGGTTCTAGCGGGATTGTAGATAGAAGTGTGGTAGGCCCAGAGGGTGGGATTCAACTAGAGGTACCAATCATAACCAACATCATTAACTATTTTCTTAAGGATTTTCAGGATGGTTTTATTTGTAGCCTCTTCTTGACTATTTCCTTGTGGGAAGTACTTGGACGAACAATGTTGGGTAATTCCAAACTTCTTACAAAGCTTTGTAGCATCCTTTTTTTTTGAAGGGGGTGGCGTATTATCACTAATGATGTCCTAAGGAATTCAATAGAGACATATAATATAATTCAAAATGAACTTTCAATTCATTTTTTTGGTGGTGTAAGTAAGAAGGATGGCCTCAACCCATTTAGTGAAGTATTCAATGGCAACAATGATGTATTTATGGTCATTGGAGGAATTTAGAAATATTTTTCCAATAAGGTTGAGTCCTCTTTGAGAGAAATGACAAGGTATGATGGTGGGTTGAAGGAATTGGGATGGAATGTGTATCAAATCATGATACTGCTAACAAGGAACACATTTCTTCACACAATTATAGACATCCTTCTCCATGGTCAACCAATAATAACCTATACAAAAATTTTCTTTTTTGAGAGTGACTCCACTAGAGTGAGACCCACAGATTTCTTGATGAACCTCTTCTAATGTTATTTTAGCTTCTTCATAATCAAGACACCTAAGGAGGGTCCTGTTGAAGTGTTTTCAGAAGATAGTATCACCAAGATAGTGTATTAGGAAGTACAGTGAATGAAGGTCTTGCATTGGTTAGGTGTAAGGTGAGGTGGAATGATCTCATCATGGAGGTAAGAGTAAATATCTTGGTACCAGGGGGAATCAAGACCAACAATATCAAACACCATTTTTTATTCTTACATGTCATAGGCAAGGACCATAAAGTTATCCATAAGAAACTCACCTATGACTGTGTCCTAGCATAGATATCAATGACCCAATGGTGACCATGTCATCAATAGCTTTGTTGTTTTCTTAAGGGATTTTATGGAATACAATATTTATGAAGTGTTTTTTTAGGTCCTTAAATACTTCGCGATAACTAATTAGTTTAACATCCTTTGTCTCGTACTCATCATTAAATTTCCTTATAACCAATTGAGAGTCACCAAAGACAAGTAGAGTAGTGATTTTCTAGTGGATAAATAAATAAAGTCTTGTCACCAAGTCCTTGTACTCTACAATGTTGTTTGTGCATGTGAATGTCAACTTATAAGATTTAGGGATAAGGTCTACATGTGGTGTCACAAAAAAGACTCCTGTCTTGGATCCTTTCTATGTAAATAAGCCATCAAAATATAGTTTCCATTATATATTTAGAATGACATTCAAGATGGATGCATCTAGAAAATCCACTACGATAGGATGATCCCCTATAATAGGAGATTCTGCTAGCTGATCAGTGATTAATTTTCCTTTGTTGGGATTTTTGTCTACATATACAATGTCAAATTCACTTAGGATCATAACCCACTTAGCAACACGACTAGTAAGAACAACCTTAGATAATACATATTTTAGTGGATTAATGTTTCCAATGAGTTGAGTTTTGTGACTAAGCATGTAGTGACAAAGTTTATGCATACAAAATAATTGTTCAAGCATGTTCTCTTAATGGTTGTTTAATTCAACTCATATCCAAATAGTGTTCTTCTCAAGTAGTAGATCTCTCATTCCTTTCTATTATCATTTAATTGTGCTAGGAGAGCACCTAGTACAATAGTAGTGGCAGAGATGTAGAGAATCAAAGCAAGGCCTAGATTAGGTGGGACTAGCACTAGTGGATTATCTAGGTACTACTTGATTTGTTCAAAGGCTTTATGAAAAAATAAATCCCAAAGGAAATTGGTATCTTTTCACAATAGGTGAGGGATAGGATAAACCTTATCTGCTAGCAGTGACACGGATCTATGGATGGACTGAATCCTTCCTTGTAGGCTACAAAGTTGTCTCTGTGTCTTGAGAGGTGGCATCTCTAGGATATATTTCACTTTCTTTTGGTCCACCTCAATTCCTCTATGAGATACAATGTAGCCTAACAAATTCACTGATTGTACACCAAAGAAACACTTTTTAGGATTCAATTGTACCTTATATTTCTCTAACCTGTCAAACATTGTGGTGAGGATGGAAATTTGTGATTCTCTGGTCTTTGATTTTCCTAAAATAGCATCTGCATAGACTTCCATGATATCATGCAAGAGATCATCAAAGATATTTTTCATAACATGTTGATATGTAACGCCAACATTTTTATTCCAAAGGGCATGACTTGGTAACAGAAAGTACCCCAAGGTGTAGTGAACATGGTCTTGTATTGATCTTCTTCTATGATTGTTATATGATTATATCTAGAAAAACCATCTATGAGTGATAGCATTTCATTTATTGTCATCAGATCCATTAGAATGCCTATATTGGGGAGTGGAAAATCATCCTTGGAACATGCTAAGTTTAAGTATCTGAAATATAAATAGACGAAGATACCCCTAGTACCTTTACCTACTGGTACAATGTTGGAGTCCCTTTCTGAATAGCCTATAGGTCCGATGAATGAAGCATCAATAATCTTTTGTACCTCTTCTTTGACTAAAAATTCTATTTGTCGATGTATCTTGCATAGATTTTATTTCATAGGCTTGATTTTTGGGTCTATAGTAAGATGGTGTAAAACTAGATTAGGGTCTAATCCAAGAATATATTTTTAAGACCAAGAAAATTTATTTTGTACTTTACAAATAAATACAGTCATGTCTTTCTCTTTTTCACTCAGAGATGCTTCTATAAAGGTGGTCTTAGGGTCTTCATCTATTCCAAGATTTACTTCAACTAGATCTTGTATAAGAATAAAATACTTTTCTAGTGGTATAGACATGAATGGAAAGTCAACTTCCCCCTTCTCTAGAGCCTTAGAAAGGTTTTCACTAGAAGACATGTTTTTATTTTTTCTTTTTCTTCATCTAAAGGTTCCTTAGAAAGGTTTTCACCAAGGGATGCTCTATTATCCTTTTTATTTATACTTTTTTCAATTTTGTGACTAAGACAGTTTACTTGGCTACCAAAGTAGGCCTAATCATTGTAACATATTTCATCCTTGTATTATTGAAGATCTCATAGGCCAAAGTGCCTCATCCAAATCACATATATCCAAATTCAATGGTGATTCTTGTTGGTCCCAATCAATTAGTTAAGGGTGTTTAAGTAGGAGGCTAGGAGGTGAAAGGTCAACTTTAATTATGGTAAGTACATCATTAGTGTAGATGAGCTCATTTTAAATTTATTCAAAGGGCACTTTATAGAGCTCATCATCAGGTTCCAACTCAGAAGAGACATCATAGGCATCTGTTAAGAGCACCTTACAATCTAGGGAAAACAATACTCAACCACGGGGGTAGTTGGTTGCTTTGATTGGCTCCTTCATACATTTTTTCTTTTTCACTGAGGCCTATTCCATGATATCCCATAATTTCAACAATGGAAGTGGCCTTTACATATTTTCCATTAGGTAAATTCATAGGTTTTCCTTATTCATCTTTATAAATCCACGATAAGATGTCTGATTCCATGTGTTCATCAATAAGGGATCCCCAATGTTCAAAAGTGGTCTGCTTACATTCCATGATGCATTTATTATTCTTAGGAAAGAGTAGTGAAGTTTTATCATGGTACTTTAAGGATAGAGTGAGTTGGCCAATGCAAAAGGAATTCTCAAACTTGTATTCCCCTATTGGTCAATGAATTTAACCTTTTTATCAAATTTTGGGATCTTTTTTCAGTGACCTTCTCTTTACCCTTAGGAACTTTGGATATTGAGGCCTCATTTAGTTTGACATTTTCTTTAGTGGAAAGTTTCTTAGTAGATGGTTTGATGGGACCCTCCTTAGCAATAGGTCTGACAAACTCATTTAATAAATAGAAATATGTTTGTTTACCTTCCAGGCATTTGCAATATTGAAAAGGCTCTTGATCTCTAGCGATAGTAAATTTTCAGCCTTGATGTGGGAACTTCAAGCATTGATGGAACATGGAAGTTATGCCTAAAATAACATGTATCCATGGCCTTCCAAGGATTATATTGTAGGGAAAGTCAAGATCTAGGACTTGACAAGTATTTTCAATCAATGCAGGACCCACTTGAAGAGAGAGTATGATCAAACCCTTGGATTCTCTTTCTCTGCAATCATAGGCCTTAATTTTGATTATCCTTGAAACATCTAGAAGGTCATCAAGCAATCCCAGCTACCTTATTATTTTTAAGGTACAAATATTCAAATTGGATCCACCATCTATAAGGATCCTTATTATTTTGTGTCATTGGATGAGTGCTTCAATCTGAAAAGGGTTTGTTATGATGCAGATCACGACCATGAAATTACTTATTTGTGAACACAAGGTGTTTCTATGTGTCTAAGTTACCAATCATGGCTTGGAATTGTGATGCATTGATATTGTCAGAAATGTGTGACTCAAGAAGGGATTGCTCAAGGATTTCCTTGTGGAAACGTGAAGTACGAAGTAGCTCAAGGATGGATATCTATGTGGAAGTCTTCCCAAGCTGTGACACAAGGTTGTATCATGAAGATGGTCTTGTGGAAGTGGATAGAGAAGATAGAAGAGTAGCGGCTTGAACCCTGACTCTAGTTCTGTGAGTGGTAGCATTACAATCTGTACCCTTAATTTTGAGGGTGTATACATGGTTGTCAGAGTCTTCAATGCAACCAGATAGGGAATGAAAGACAAAGATATAATTTTCCTCAACATTTCCACACAAGGAATCTAAATATATGATGTAGATATTGGAATATTCATATGGCATGGCCTTCAAGGATGAGGCATTTTTATGATCATTCTTAGGAAAATGAGTGTTATAAATCTTGAGTTGAGCATTTGATGAGGATGAGATTTTTCCTTCAACTTAAATATTTCCATTGTCAATAAAGTCTTGGAAAAAAAATTCAACTTCATATGCTTCTTTGTGTCATGACCTTTGATGCAATGATATTCATAGTACTCATTGTCCTTGTACCAAGAGGGCTTATATTGATTCTTTTCGTATGGTCTAGTGTTCGAAACACCATCAGGTTTGGGTTGAAAATCTTTTGAAACATGATGTCAAGAGGTTCTACAAGAGAAGTGTATGTTTGAGACTATCATGTGTTGGAATTGTTGTTTTTTTTAATTTATTGTTACATGGAAATAAGTAGGACTGGTTATGTTTTGGTTATTGTTTTTGTGGTGAATTGTTTTGATTTTTGTTTTTGCGATTGTTTTGATTGTCTTGGTTATTGAATTTTTGACATCAGTGACTCCATCATTGACGAATCCTTTATTTTTGGTCCAAAACATAGGCCCTATTGGTTGTATTTCTAGTCCTAGTTTTTTCCCTAAAAAATTTGATGTCCTCATGATTGAGAGTTGCCCAAATGCTGAAAATATGTCTGAAATTGCAAAATCCCTCAGAAATTTCCATGTTCTTAGGTCAAAATCTAGAGAAATGGTTTAAAACCCTATGTCTTAAGTTTCATTGTATGCAAAAATGTCAAAGGCCCTAGAAATGTTAATCAGGTTTATATTTTTGAGTTACCTTTTTGAAAGCTTAAGTCATATAATAAGTCATGTGCCTTTTAAGATTAGTCGCCTAGTCTCTTAATACCAAATGAGTATTCCATTTTATTATGAGACTTAGTGATTCACCTTAGTCGGGTTGTCTCTGAGAGAAAAGAATATTCCTTTAAAAGTCACAAGACTTAGCAGTTTCTTTTAGTCGCGAAGTCTCCAAGTAATATTTACCTTTTAAATATTTTATGGTGACATGGAGACAAAGGCTTTGGTCGCAGTGTCACGGAACAGATCATGGGTTAAGGTAAAGTTTCTGGAAACTTGGATTTTCCATAGTCACGTAGTCTCTAGATCAGTTCAGGTCAGTGATGAGTTAGAAAATAATGAGTCGCAAAGTCTCTAGATATGAAGTGAGTTAAGTTAAAGGATCAGAGACTTAGCAACAACCACAGGATTAAAATGAAATCAATGGTAGTCATGGAGTCACTGATAATATTTGATAAGTGAATTTTTATTTAGCTTTAAGGAGATAATGCATAGTCACATGGTCGCTAGATAAGAAAAATGGCAGTTAAGGCGAAAAAAGGGTAAAAGTAGTTGCTGACATGACATTGCTGAAATCATCGGCATATAGGAATGTAGAAAATTAATGACTACGTGGGAAAATTAGCTTAGATGTCTAAAAAAGAGCCAATTATATCAAAAGATGATTCTATTCAAATTTTATAATGGTTTTTACTATGAACACACTCATTTAAATTTGATTTCCTGTCACACTCAGAGGCCACGGCTAGGAATTGGATTAATGACACAGTATGAAAACTTGAAGGTGGAAGTAATTGATTTTCCAATAATGAGTTGTGTACCTTGTATAATTTTTCCATAAAAGGATGGTATCATTGCTTATTCTTATTTACCTTGCATTCAGAATTCCAGAGCGAAAGAGTTTGCTAGGTTTTCTTTGTCCAAAAGAGAAGTGTCAATTTAGTGAAGTTGGTTGATTTCAAAGTGATTTTTCCAGGATTTCAATGCTTTTGAATTGTCTTCTGTGCATTCCAAAGGAGGAATATGGTTTTTGAGAATATATTTGTTTCAATATTGGTGAAAAGAAGTGAAAAGAAAAATAGAACAGAACAAAATTGAGCAAAATGAGTAGAACGGTCAGTGTAGCTTCCACTAGTGGGAAAAATCATGATGTTGATGAAGATGCTAAAGGAAAGAGAAATTTTTCTAATGAGTTTCTGAAGCTGCTACCTGGTTCCACTCAAAACAAGAAGGTGAATGTAGATATTCTAACAGATGAGTATGTAGACATAAGAGATGCTAGAACTCTAGGGACCACAAGTTTTTCTCTTTTCAATTACTTTTACAAAAACTGTGATAAAGCTATGCCTATTTCAAACCCTTGGACCTGTGGATTGGCTAGGTTGTTAGTCCCTGATGTATTTTTAGATGTAGACCTATTCCTAGGACTAGCACAATACTATGACCCATTAAAAAAAACAATTAAAAAGAATGATGGCACTGTGTTGTTAGCCTTAAATAGAAATTCTTTCATCCAAGCTTTTGGCTTATACAACACAATGTCCACTGAGATTAACCTCCCTAGACAAGAGGAAAGGTATAGGCTATAGTATGGAGTTGTTAGGACTCAATTGAAGATGCACATCCTTAGTGAGGTCAGAGACCATATTGCCCCTATACCAGGAACTATACCTTACTGCTACAAGAATTTAAATTTCTATATCAAATACATTGCATATGCCCAAAATAGAGTGTTGGGCAAGGATGAAGGAGCTATGAGAATAGGTGCTAGGATTATCATGATGGTTTTAGACATATAGGATGTACACTCTAGCACCAGCTATGAATACATTTAGTATATCATCAACATGATGCATGAGGGGTTTGTTTCCATTCAAAAGAAGAAGGAGCCTAAATTCCTGCATTATTCAATCCTGATGCATCTATTGTTGCATTTCAATTATAATATTATGGATTTGTCAAATTTGAACCCTCAGTGGCTATATTACAACCAACCCAACCCTATCTAGTTCTAGATTAAAATTTGGAATTTCACTGCCAAAGACTGTGACTTTTGTAGATTTGAGAATTGGGTAGTTTACCCATTGATGCAAAGTTTAAAAGTGAACAAAACTAGGCTCCCAGTGAAGGTGTTATAATTGCTAAGACCTTGTCAGTATGTATACAAATGGGAAGGAGACCATAACTGGGGTGAATTCTATTTGGAGAGCAATTTTACAATGATTAGAGTCTATGGATGTTCTCATCCCCCTCATATTTTACCATATCATGTACCAACTAGAATTGCTGCAATGGAATTCATTTGGAAGCTTATGTTAACTAATAATGAACACCTTGCACCTCATAGGAAGGGGACATTTACCCCTAGACAATTCAAGATATATCAATTTACAATTGGCAAGAAGGCCATTGACTTAGTGTGCAACTGGCTGAATGATTACAAGATGGGTGTTGCCTTATACAAGTATATTGATACAGAAGGTTTCATTGTAGGAGCTAAGAAACTCCTTACTCCCACCATTCCTAACACTTATCTACATAGATGCTACAAGAAATATTATTGATGAAGGGGAGGTGAAGCTGAGAAGAGAAAATCCAAGAACTATTGGATTTGGAAAAACAAGTGAAGATAAGAGGAATGGCATTTGGGGGTTTCTTCCCTAATTTGCCTTATTTTGATAGAATTGAAGCTATGTTGAACAATCATCATACCTTATGTGAACAATTGGAGAATCACCTGGATGTGAAAGGAAAAGGGCAAGAAGAGATTGAACACTCTGATTCAGAGTATGAGGAGGATAGTGATGAAGTTTTTTCAATTCCAAACCCAGCTCCAATGGATCAGCCACCATAGGGTAGTGAACAAGCAATGAAAGCAAGTGAAATAATCACCATTGATTTAACCAAGGAAATAGAGTTGGAGAGTACAGATGAGCCTGCCCTTAAGAGGTAGAAGATTGATCTTGGTCAGACTTCTCATGCTAAAAATTATGAGAGGAAAGAAAGGAAAAAGGATAGAGTAAGTGCCCTTATTCCTGGTAACAGGGCCTATGATCATAATCTGAGAAAATAAATAAGGAAAGGAGAAAAATTGCAACAAGAGGTGGAAAAGGACATAGAGTTGCCTCTGAAAAACATGTATAGATGAGAGACTAATCCATCAGCAACAGTTTTTAAAGGATGACAATTTCAGAAAAATAGATGAATTCAAGGATTTCCTCAGATGGCTTAAGAATAAATAGATCAAAGAGCAGTTGAGATTAGCTGGTGAAGAAGCAGTGACAAATGAGGCTCTTTTAGCTCTACAAACATATGATACTGAAACTGAGGATATTACTCCTTAAGAGGCTAGGAAATTAGTTTTGGACAGTAGAATTTTGCTTGCTGAAGGCTGGGATTTAGCCTCAGCATTTATAATAGACCAAATAAGAAAGCAACCGGACCTAAAGATGAAAACTGAGGTCCAAATTGGTGATATGATCAAAGGATTCGGATATAGTCCAAATTATCAAGCATTTTCTATGTGGATTTTATGTCCTAGAGACCAGAAGCCCCAATTATTAAATATTCAAGAGAGTATGGTGGGGAACCAAATGGTGTGGTCAGTTCAGAACATAGATGACTTGGAGATTTCCCAAATAATGACACACTGGGCACATTTGAATGAGGATAAGACAAAATAATTGTCTGAAAGATGTGAAACTTTAGTAGATGAGGCTAGTGCCCTGGCTAAGGACAGAGAATTATGCCAAATCAAGATTCATGAGCAAGGGAGGATAATTGTTGAATTGAGAAAACAATTGCTTGAAAAGCCAAAAGTTGTATATGTACCCTCAGAGCAGCCTCCACATACAGAAGAAAAATTTGAAACAGAGGAAGAATAACAAATAGAGGATGTGGCTAAAAGAGATAATGAGATTTCCATAAATGCATTGTTGAATATACTTCAGCATAGGATTGATATCCTAAAAGATAAAGAAGATATAATCCTAAATGCATACAATAAATTACCTACTTTACATGTTGAGGTGACAGGGTACATCTCTATTTTGAATCCTTATTTCACAACTTGGTCAAGTAGAGTACAACTATTTGAAAAGTTGGCTTATCTACAGCCACATAGGCCAGATCTACCAGAGATTGTGATAGAGGTGGGGGATGAGATTGGGAAAATAAATGTGGCCTTACCTTTATTCAAAGGAAAGTTAAATAAGATTGAGGCAAAGATCAGCCTCTTGGGATCAAGTTTTAACCAGTTTATTCCTCCAATCAAGGGAGAGGATGATCAGATTAAGGCCTCGGAGGCCTAGATAAGTGAATTTGGCACCATGCTACCTAATAAAGAGGCATTTAATTTAGGTTCAAATCTAGATATGGAAATCTATAATAGGATTTTAGATGAAGCTTTAAAGGTAGAAACTAACATTAACAAATTTATAGTAGATGTTAAAGGTATAATTTATGTCAGATGGGAGAATAAAAAGGCACAACTGCAAAGCATTCAGAGCTTTAATTGGCCTGCAGAAGATGATGTGGCAGTATGGGGCTTGAAGAAAAATCCAAAGAAAAAGAAGGTTGTTGCAGTGGATGTTGATGTCTAGGATGAAGAGTGAAAAAGGGGACACTTGGCACCTGATCTATTAGCATAGGAAGGTTAGCAATCATAAAAGACAAGTGTAGGTTAGCCTGTAATGGTGATCACTTGGTCTCAATGCAAACATTTGATGTTATCCTAAACATAATCAGGCAAAGGTGCCAAAGTTCATATAAAGACAGAAAATAAGAATGCTCCCACAATTGACTTTTTGAGGAATAAAAGAATGTTTGAGGATCTGATACACAGTTTCTTGGAGAATAGGCATATTAGTCATCATAAAATAATATTAGAAACTATCCTAGGAATACACAAACCAAAAGTGTCAAAGTGTTGGAAAGTTGACTTCCTAAGGATGAATGAATTATTTTGTGTTGTCATCATGGCAACAAAGTCATACTAAGTTTCTGTCAAAGATAACTTAGAAGATAAAATGACTAAGTATGGAAAATAGAACAGACAGAGATATACAGTGATTAGCACATTACCACATGTGTGAGAGATTGAATTAGAATATGTGCATTCAGATATATTTTCTATGTGATGTCTACATACTAAGTCTAGACACACATGGTATGACATTATAGTATGGAGAAGTTACAGATAGAGTAGTACACCAGCAGTCCAGAAGACAAACCATGAAAATCGACTAGTGTTTTGATTAGCGTGAATTATTTTGTTGTGTAACGGCCAAGCACCTTTGATTATATGTTTGTAATAATGTCTTTAGTATTTTTGTAAACATGCTTAAGCTGACTTTCTTGGAAGCATTGTGTATTATGTTTTTAGGGCCAACTATAGTCTTGTTTTGAGTCACGTCTATTCGGGTATGAACATACAAGTATGTAATGTAAAGTTATGTTACAAGTGTTGAATAATATGCATGAGAAAGATATAGAAGAGAAGGATGATGAAGTCAGTATGAGATAAATCTCTTTAAGAGAGTAAGAGCATCAACACATACACAAAACTGATCAGACAGTAGTGTCATCACAATAGTTCACTTTTGATATAGTGTATATCAACTATCAGAAGGTTGTAGCCTTCATCTTATTAGGCAGTGAGCCTAGGCAGTGAGTCATATACCTTTAACAGGGTTTTTGTAATACACTCCTAACAGGGTCATTGTACTTGGATTGTAAAGACTTCTCCTAATAGGGAAAAGGAACTTTAACAGGTTCATTACACTAGTGCAATATTTGTGGGTAATAATTCCCACCAGGGTTTTCCTCTGATCAAGGTTTCCCCATAAACATATCATGTGTTATGTGTTCTTGTATTGAGCTTCATTAGATGTATATATGTTTTATGTTTAAGTTGTTCAAATATAATAAATAGACAAACACTGATTCACCCCCCCTCTCAGTGTTTCTAACAATTGGTATCAGAGCTCTGGTCCTCTGAAAGAAAGTTTAACCACTTGAGGAGATCATGGAATCAGCAGAAGAAAAACATTTGAAAAAGAATCTTGAAGCAGCTCTTGAAGATCTTGACAGATCTAAAAAAGAAAATGAAGAACTTAGACTAAAAGTTGATGGCTCACAAATGCTTATCAAGAAATTAAGAAAAGATTTGAAAGATTGTTCTACAAGTGATTTAGGGAAAATGGTCAAAAAGATGAATGAAGAGAACATGTCTCTGAAAGATAAAATTGAAAATCCAGATGAACAGCTAACTGAAAGTCAAATTGCCATTGAAGAAAAGATCAAAGAAAGAAAACAAATAGAAGATGAACTTTTGCAAGTGAACATGAAATTCTTGGAATTGGAGAACATAAAGAAGAAGATGGAATCTGAATTAATAGAAACAAAGGATAAGATTGATAAAATCCACACAAGTTCTGATTCACTTCAATCCCAGCTCAATGTACAAAAGCAAAAAGGTGACACTACTAGTCTTGGATACAGTGTAGCACAAATTGAAATCAATTCATTAGAAGAAAGAAAGAAAGCACATGAAGCATCTTCAGAATCAAAGAAATTTGAAAATGTTGCACAGATTAAAATAGATCCACCTAAAGGAGAAATCAAGCAAGTTAACAGAACTTGTTATGCATGTAATAAACATGGTCATTTGGCAAGAGATTGTAAAGAGGTAAGAACTTTCAATGGTTATTGTTACTCCTGTAATAAGTTTCATCATAGGGCTATACATTGCAGAACAAATCAAAGAAATCAGTCACATTAGAATTAGAGAAGAATGAATCAAAACAATTAGAGAAATCAGCCTCAAAGAAATTTGCAGAACATTACATGTCAGATATGTAACTACAATGGACACATAGCAAAGCAGTGCAGCATGATGAACAAGAACATCAGACCTCCTATCATTTTTCACACATGTGGAAAGGCTAGACACATATGAAGGTTCTGTAGATCTAGAACTCAAAAACAAGAGGATCTTAAGAAATCACTATTTGAAGAAGGAAAAGTCAAGTTTGTTCAAGCAAAAGAAGATTCAAGAAAAATTTGGGTTGAATTAAAGAAGGACAATGATGTTGAAAAAGTAGTTGATGCATCCACAGTGGACACATCATCTATTTCTTATTGAATAGACCTTCTTAGTCTTAGTGGGAGCTATTCTAGCTCAGAACCCCTGCGCGGCTGGTATACTCACCTTTGAGTATGCACCTATCAAATTATGTTTATGATCATAGTTGAATGCAGTATGCATGCACACATTATCTATAATACACTCTGAAGGAATTTTGAGATTCTCTATGAAGACTGCGTACGGTTGCAAACATTAAATGCAATAACTTTTATAAAAAGATGTAAGTGTTTGATCATCATCACATTTGCATTCAAGATCACATAATTTGGAGAGAACAGGAGGATTGAGCATCAAAGCACAAAAACACAATAGATTTGGTGGTTAAGAAACATGGTTAAGAAGTTGGAACAGAACCCTAGCAGTCGCACCATTTCAAATTTTTGTGAAACCCTATTTAATCAATCATCAAATAAGTATGGTGACTCCAGTTGTATTTGACATTAGTGAGAGGAAGAGATTTGTATTTAAGAGGCATCCATTCAAATCTATCTTGGATGATGTGGAAGGGGCTTTCTCCAAAACTCCTTTAGGAGTCGTTCACATAGAAGACATCCGCACATACATTTATTGTAAAAAGGAAATAATTGGAGATAATAGTATAGCCACTCTCATGGATTCCATGATGAAACCAAACTATTCATTCAAGGAAGAATACATGCACCTCACAGACAAACCTATCTTTGAGTATTCAAATGCGCATGAATTGTATGAACCAGAATGGGTTAAAATCTTGTTGAGCAGGTTTCATGATGATATTTTATGGATTGGTGAAGTCCCCATCAGTATTACTGTAGACCTAATCCATGAATTAACTGGACTTCCTAAGACTAGACCAGTTCTACCTACTGGAAAGGATTTCAAGAAACAGGTTGAGAAAGCATGCCTATCCAGAAGTGACAGGTGTGGTATGATAGTCGATCCTATCAAGGAAGATGACATAAAACTTCTAACTATGATCCTTGGTTACAAGTTCTAGCATGCAAGCAGATTAAATAGTGTGTCAGTAGCCACAGTTCTAGCAGCTATAAGGATGGTGAAGGATAAGAATCAGTTCAATCTATGTGAGATACTGCGTGGTCAATTGATGGACAACATTTGAGTTATCAAGCATGACAAGAACAAGACATTCAGGTTTGGGTCTTTGATCATCCACTTGTACTTCCACATTGTTGGTAAGGTTTCTAATCTTTACCTAGATAGAAGAAAACCTACAGTGTCTCAAATTTCACTAAAAGCCACATTAGAGAGTAGTGCAAAGGATTCTATGGACATGGACATCAAATCTTTTAGGATCAAGATACAAAAGAGGTTTAGGATACCTGAGAAGATTGTTGAAAGTATAAGGAAACCATATGTTTCATGGTAGAAATTTACTGCACTTGCATGGAGGCAGTTGAGCCCAAAACTAAATGGATTCATCCACTTGGGTATGAAGTGGAGGAACATGTACTAGAAGGATATGCACAGGTCCTTTTTTCTGCCCCCAAAGATCCAAATGAGCCCAGATGGGGCACTTACAGAGAGAAGACTAATGCAATTGATTATGTACTATACAATGATAATAACAAAAGAAAGGCATCTAAGATTACATCTAGCATTCTAAGAGTTCATGGAGTCACTCAAGAAGATTTTGACAAAGCTAGAGAAGCCAAGATAGCCAAAGAACTTGAGAAGACTAATGACATCCAGAAGAAGAATAAAGTAGAGAGCACCTCTCTACCCTCTACCACCATTGACCTAGACTCATCTCCACCTTCTATACAAAGAAAGAAGTCTAGATGAAGGAATAAAGTGCCCACAAATCACCCATCCTCAAGGAACACACTGAGCACAACAAGGAACACTCAAACTCCTCCTGAGGTAGGATTCATACCTAGTCTAAATATTTTGAAGAATAGGATTGTTAATGAAGGGAGACTAGACACACTTGCTAAGGTCTATGACAAGTATCAAGAGATTAATAAAATTGAGATACATTCTATGATCATGTCTCATATGATTAAGTTTAAGAAGTCAGTTCTTGAACTTAAGATAGTGATACCTGACAAGTTATGGAACATATTGGAAATAATGAAGAGACATGAAATTGAGGAAGACATGAGGATAAGAGAAGAAACATAGGATAATCTTCTCCCTATATGCTCACATGATGAGAAGGAAATTCTATTAGATCTGGTGAAGCCTCATCTTAGAACCAAGACAAGGACTCTACAGATTACGAACAAAGAGTATGAACAGATAGGAAAAGAAACTGAAAAAGAATTTGCACAAGTGTTTATAGATAGACACATGTATCCATCAATGACGCCGACAACAAAGGTAACTCTAGCTCCTCCCAAACAAGTTACAAAACCAGTGATGACAGGTCCAAAGGTCTTAGCATCCTCAGTGACAATAACATCTGATACAGAAAAAGACTCAAAAGATACTATAGTGGTTGATAATATCAATATATCCATGACAAAATATGACAAAGACATGGACAAAGTTGATAAAGAATTCGTAAGCATTGAAGTGATGTGCATTGATGATACATCTGTACAACAAGATGAAGTTCCCTCCAATGATCCAATAGACTTGAATCAAGAGAAAGATACTCAAGAAAATGAGACACTAGTCAAGGAGATGCCAGTGAAGAGTGAATGCATGGACACCAGTCAAAATACTATATTCACTCCATCCACTTTACCATCTACTTCATTGTTGTCAAGGTTAACTCCTAATTCAGCAAGTCTAGATACATGGGGAGAAGAGGACTTAATAAAGATCAACGTGCTAGCTATGGAAAGGGCTAAAGGAAAATAGGTTATGAGGAACCCTCTTTTCTTGGAATTAGTTCACATTTTGAATGATTTAGTTCATGCAGACAAGAAAGTATCCATAATTCAATCAGTTGAAGATGTTGACAGCATTCTCACAAGCTTCAAAGCACACTTTACAGACCTAGTAGAATCTGCTACTAGAATTGCAGAAGATGAATATAAAAAGGAGAGATTGCATGAATTGGTAAAGAAATTTACTTTAGACTTAAAATCTCTAAATATTGGGCAATCTATATTGAAAGAGTTGGCATCCAAAGGTAAGAAAGTTATAGAAAACTGCATGGACAGAGTGAAGTTCACCTCTGAACATATCAAAAAGATAGAAGAGGCAGAGATCATGGTGGACACTATCATAAAATCAGTTGAGATATCTACCCAAGACATGAACATCTATAACAATGTCTATCAAGGTCAGTTGGACAAGATTGAAAAGGCTAAGTTAGAGATCAACAAGATAAGAGTCAGACAAACTCAATTGAGAAATGCACTTGCGCCCTCTCTAGCAGTTCTGAATGAGATGAGAACATCAAATAGATTGATGCCACCATTGTGACATATGATCAAGGTCCTTACATGGATTTTATAAAGATGGAGAAGCTGACATATGCCTTATGTGTGCATCTTCAGACAGTTGATGCAATGAAGGTATTCTGGCAGAAAGAGATCCAATCTCTTCAGGTTGTGTACCCTGATGTTTACATGGAGTAAGTATCTAGAAGACTTACAAGTTTTGTACACATTTTTCATTAATGTCAAAGGGGGAGTAATAGAGAATGTGTATATATGGGGAGAAGTATATGTATATATTAAAACATGTTATGATAGACAGTTTTTTTTATGATTAAGTCATTTTGAGAAACTTGGCCACATTCCTTTGTTGTCATAAATGACAAAGGGGGAGATTGTTGGAAAGTTGAATTCCTGAGGATAAATGAATTATTTTGTGTTCTCATCATGGAAACAAATTCATACTAATTTTCTGTCAAAGATAATTTAGAAGATAAAATGACTAAGTATGGAAAACAGGACAGATAGAGATATACAACGATCAACACATCAGCGCATGTGCGAGAGACTAAATCAGAGTACGCGTGTTTAGATATATGTTCTATGTGATGTCTACATACTAAGTCCAGTCATGCATGGTATGACATGATAGTACAGAGAATTTACAGACAGATCAGTACACCAGCAGTCTAAAAGATAGAGCATGAAAGCCGACTAGTGTTTTGATCAGCGTGAATTATTTTTTTGTGTAATGGCCAAGCGTCTTTGATTATATGTTTGTAATAATGTCTTTATTATTGTTGTAAACACACTTAAGCCAAATTTCTTGAATATTATGTTTTTAGGGCCGACTATAGTCTTTTTTTGAGTCGCGTCTATTTGGGTATGAACATATAAGTATGTAATGTAAAGTTATGTTACAAGTGTCAAATAATATGCATGAGAAAGATATAAAAGAGAAAGATGATGAAGTCAGTATGAGATAAAGCTCTTTAAGATAGTAAGAGCATCAATGCATACACTGAACTGATCAAACAATAGTGTCATCACAATAGTTCACTTTTGATATAGTGTATATCAACTATCAGAAGGTTGTAGCATTCATCTTATTGGGAAGTGACCCTAGGTAGTGAGCCATATACCTTTAACAGGTTTTTTGTAATAGACTCCTAACAGGGTCTAAGACTTCTAACAGGGTCATTGTACTTAGATTGTAAAGACTGCTCCTAACAGGGAAAATGAACTTTAACAGTTTCGTTATACTAGTGCAATATTTGTGGGTACTAATTCCCACCGGGATTTTCCTCTGATCAAGGTTTCCCCACAAACATATCAAGTGTTATGTGTTCTTGTATTGAGCTTCATTAGATTTATATTTGTTTTATGTTTAAGTTTCTGAAATATAATAAATAGACAAACACTGATTCACCCCACCTCTCAGTGTTTCTAACAGGAAGATCATATGAAGACAAGAAGCAAATCAAATTTCATTCTTTGCTTTTGTCTTTCAACCGCTTGGGTCACCCTTCTCTTTTGTTTTTTCTAAATTTTTAGGGTTAGTTTTCTTAAACCATCTGAAGCTTGTTGCATCCTTATCTTAAGGATTCCAAGATGATTTAAGACATATAAATAGATCAAATGTAATAGTTTTGGTGGTGGAGATGAAACATAATTGCAAGCTAGGCTTATAGATTTTAGACTATATTTTTAAGCTTTTAGCCTTTATATTTACTAAAGCAGAAATTTATGAATAAAATACATTACAAATTTATTCTATATTGTTGTTGTCTCTTTGCTTATTGTGTGTACTCTTTTATGTTTAATTTGTAAGGCATGTTAAACATATTGTCTATAAGGTAGCTATCTAATTATTTGCAAGTTTCTTCTAAGGGGAGAATTAAATTTTGTGAGTAGTTTCAGAGAGTACAACAATGATTGAGGATTTGATACAGAATTGTGGGAGTGATAGGGTAATTTGTAAGGAATTTTACCTAAGTTGTATGTCAGTTGTAAGGAATCCTACAGTATTCTTATTTGTTGATCTCTATGGATTTATATCTTTTGACTCTGTAGCCCAAGGATAGGCACTGGTCTAGAACCTATCAAGTGATCCATCATCATCCAAATATTTAAAACTATTCAAAATCAATTACATTTACACAAAGAGCATATATTTAAAATCAATTGTACTCACAGAGTTTACAATTTGAGTCTATTGATTTCTTAAAGAGAAAATCAAATAGGTTACTCCTACTAAATTTATAAGAATTATAAAAGGAAAGAAGGATGAAATTCCTTATCATGTTGATGTCTATCATCATCAAGATAATGATTTGGATTGTTAAACTTTTCCTGAGAGTAATCATAGTTATCTGCATTGTTATCTATTCATCCATATAAGAATAGAGCATTCAACACATAAGTAAAAATCCACTCTAAAGATATTGTCAAATTAGTAATCAATCATAGGTAAAACCTGCCTAAGTCAGTAGATCTCAAAAAAGAAGGAGGTGATAATAGGTATCCCCAATCTTATCAAAATACCTCATCAATTAGAGTTTTCTCTTGCTTGAGTCAGAGTTTAAGGCATTGGAAGTCACAGAGTTAATCAAGTATTCAAGCATTTTAGAGGCCTTGCAAGAAAAAACCCTAATAGGCCCATCATTATAAGATGAAGGGGTATAATGTTTAATGGTACCATTTTGAAAGAGTCCATCCTTAATGTTCTTCCCTTTCTTAACGACATACTAAAAATTGTCATGGGAAACCATTTTCATTTGGAATGACATCTCAAATACCAAATTCCTAGTGACAATATCAATCAAGTGTTTTTTAGGTGTTTTCCAAGGAATTCAGTTTACAAGGTGTCTCCACCTTTGTAGGAAATTGGAAAAGGTTTCTCCATTCATTTGCTCGATATTGCACAAGTCACTTAGTTATTCCTGATGCTCGATGTTGTAAGATTATTGTGCAACAAATTTATATTCAAGATTAGAAAGTAGATATAGACCCATGATGGAGATCCATGAACCACTCAAGAGCAAGGTGCACTAGACTTCTAGTGAAGAGTCTCTTTGGATAATTATTATTGTAGGCAATCTCTTTGCATAAAACAAAGAATTCCTTAAGGCATTGGAATGGACACATTTCCCCTTTGTATTTTTTCAATTTAGGAATTTTAAATTTTGGGGGAAATGGTTTCATGGTGATTGACTTGTCAAAATGGGTTGGGAAATATTTCATCAAAGATAACTCCTTCTTCCCCCCATTTTTCATGCTATGTATAAGGCTCTTAAGTTCATTGACCTATTGGGATAGATCAAGAGCAATGTGATTTGTGAGTTATGGCCGAAAAGATTGTCCTCCATAGAGTTGTGATGATGTAACTCCTAGCATGAGAGGAGGAGTGTAGTGATATGCTTGATATGTTTGTTGGGAAGATTTCTTCATGGTTGATGATGGGAATGTAATGTGTGATGATGAAAGAGCTTGTTGTTTATACTTTGAACCGGGTAAAACTTAAGAAAGGTGCAAACAAAACACCTTATGAGCTATGGTATAGTCATACTCCTAGTGTCAATTACTTCAAAATATTTGGAAGAAAATGTTACATAAAGAAAGATGATAAAAATGGTATATTTGATTCTAAGAGTCATGAAGGAATATTTCTTGGCTATTCTACTAGAAGTAAAGATTATAAGTGTTTTAAATGGACTAATAACAAGATGATTGAAATTGCAAATGTTAGAATTGATGACTTTTTGAAAAAGATGAGGAAGGTAGAAAGAAGGAACCAGAAGACTATGGAAGGTTTGTTTATGTTACACTAGTGGAGCCAAATACAGTACCACAGGTGATTGAAGTGATGAATGATAAGCAATTGGTGAATGATGATGAGGGTAACCAACGGATAGAATCAATACTCCCAAGCTATGTGAAACTTAATCATATATAAGATCATATTATTGGAGATAAAAATGTTGGAGTGATAAAAATAAGTAAGGTAAGAGAAAGCACTACTATCTGAATTAGAACCTAAAACTGTTAAAGATGCTTTGGAAAATCATAATTGGGTTATGGATATGAAAGAGGAACTAGACCAAATAGAGAAGAATAACATGTGGAATTTAGTACCCAGACCTACTAACAAGAATGTTATAGGTACTATATGGATTTTTTGGAATAAGATGAATGAGAAAGGAGAAGTGATCAGAAACAAGGAAAGGCTAGTTTGCAAAGGGTATGCATAAGAAGAAGGAATAGACTATGGTGAAATTTTTGCACCTATTGCTAGACCTGAAGGTGTAAGGATAATTTTGGCATATGTTACTTGTAAAGGTTTTAAGGTATATCAAATGGATGTCAAATCTTCTTTTCTTAATGGTGTGATGGAAGAAGGGGTATACATTGAACAACCGGAAGGATTTGCAAATGAAAAAGGTAAATACATGCTATGTAAATTGCATAAAGAATTGTATGGATTTGAAGCATGGTATGAAATGTTGCATGCATATCTTATTCAGATTGGTTTCACAAAAACTAGTGACAATAGCAATATATATCTAAAATCTGAAAGTGAAGACATAACATTGATTGCTGAATTTTTTGTTGATGACATAATATTTGGTGGAAATGAAGCATTGAGTAGGTCATTTGTAGAATAAATGAGGAAGGAATTCAAAATGTCTATGATAGGAGAAATAAAATTCTTTATTGGACTTCAAGTGTAACAGATAAAGAAAGGAATATACATAACTCAATCCAAGTATTTGAAGGAGGTTTTGGAAACTTTTGGCATGGAAGACTCAAAACCAGTGGGAACACCTATGGTCACAAGCTGAAAATTATCTAAGGAGGATGATTCAATGATTGGTAAATTGTAGTATGTTGTACATACTAGACTATATATTACACATGTTGTTGGTATTATTGCAAGGTTTTCATTAAACCCAAATGAATCACATTTGGTTTCAGGAAAGATGACCTTTAGATATCTCAAAGGAACTAAATATCATGGCTTATGGTATGGTAAGGATGGATATTTTTCTTTGAATGTGTTTACCGATGCAAATTGGGTAGGAAATGTTGATGATAGGAAGAGTACAAGTGGTGGAGCATTCTTTCTTGGTGAAAGATTAGTCTCCTGGACTAGTGAAAAGAATAATTGTATTTCTCAATCTATGACAAAGGCAGAGTGTGTTGTTACTACTCTTAATTGTCAACAAGTGGTATCGATAAAATAGATTCTTGAGGGAATCCATTAGAAGGTCCCATAACCAATTGTTATCTATTGTGATAACACTAGTGCAATAAATGTTTCCAAGAATCCAGTGATGCACTCAAAGACAAAACAAATTACGATATAATATTATTTTCTAAGAGAACAAGTACAGGAGGAGGAAAGGGTTGACTATGTTCCTAATGAAGAAAAAGTTGTTGATATATTCACCAAGCTGTTAGCAAAGGATACTTTTGAATATATTAGAGGTAGATTAGGGGTTGATTCCCTATCTAAAGTTAATTAGAGGATGATGTTGATTGCATCAGTTCATATGTGTTTATCATAATATCATATGTATGAATTGATGTAGTGGTGGACTACTCCATGGGGGATAAGTATTAAGTATGTTATTGTAATGGAGTGATAAGGAAAGAAAAATAATGATCAATCAAGTGTAAATAGAGATGACTGAATTATGTGCCAACTTTGGCATTATTGTCAAAGGGGGAGAATATGTATTTCCTATAGGGGGATAATATGTATTTCATGGATAAAAGGAGGAGAATATGTATGCAAGAAAGAGAAATCAATTAGGATGAAGATGAAAGGGGGAGTATATGAAGATGATGAATTAGTATGACAGAGTGATAAGATGTTGTTATTAGAGAGATATAGTGTATCAAAGAGACATAGTGTTTCCATCAATGCCAAAGGGGGAGATTGTTAGCATAACTAATTTAGTGATGCTAAGTGTTGCATTGATGAAGATTTGTATAGATTTGATGACATGTAAATCAATTAGTTGGTTATAATTGATGTCAACTAATTGAATTAGTGCTTTTGGTATGTTATCATTGTAAGTGAATCATGAGTTGATGTATGTTTCTGAAGTTTCTATTCTAATGGAAGCATATTTCATGTGTTACATGATGTTAAGTTTTCCATCGTGACTCTTAATATGAAGAATTAAGTTGGTTACGTTTGATTGAACTCAAAGAAGATAACTAATAAAATAGTCAGTGATAAACAGTAAGTGACTTGAGTGTTATCTCAAATCAGTAAACTATTTGGTGGAGCTGTCATAGGATGTGATTGTCAACAATGTCAAGATACTATGTTTGTGTGTGTGACTCATAATGTTTATCATTACAACTAGTTTATTTGACTAGAAGTGGTATTAATAGAATGAATAGGTAATAAAATAGAGTTCTTGAACATGCTATGAAGATTTGTGGATCGGTGAAGGAATTCAAAGTGGAAATAGGATCAGTGATGATTTTAATGAAGTAGAAAGTTAGTTCCATGATTTGTGGGACTTACTTGACATGATGTATGTGTTTGAGGTGGATTATTCAATAAGTTTATTTTGGACAAATGAGTATTTGAAAATATCTCAACTACCGAGGTAAAATCTATGTGTAAGATGACACGGTCAGAGGAAAATGTTTTACAAGTGGTTAGATAAATTGTATCTTACCAAATATGATCTGAATCATTCATATCTCAGATCTAGGGTTTATTTTAATTCATGGAAGTAAATCTATATAAGGAAAAGTTGCAGAAGAAGAAAGAGAGTTGATTGTGAATTGTAGAAGGATTTGGTGACAGAGAAAGTAAAGGAATAAAGTGTGATTAAGCCGAGGAAGAGTATACAGTATGAAGATGAATTTTAGAGCTTAATAGGATCTGATTATGTAGAGTTAATGCTATTTTTATAGATCATTTTATATGTTGCTTTCTAACCATTATAACAGTGAAATCTCTTAACATGGTGGATCCTAACAGATCTTTATTATAAATCCTCTAAAAAGGTGACAAATTAACTTGTGTTTTAAGTCCTCTAACAAGGTTTCTCCTAATAGAGAAAATATCTTAATATATCTAAAGGAAAATCCCTTAATCGGGTAGCACCTAACAATGTTCTGTAAACCTTTAATATGGTAAGCTCATAACAAGGCGTATTCTAGAAGAGTACATTTTTTTTGGGTACCAAATCACACAGTGGTTTTTTCCCATTTGGGTTTCCATGAGATAAATATGGTGTTTACATTGTGTGTTTGATTACTTATGGATGTATGCATTGAAAGTTTTACTTATGTTAGTTGATATTGAATGTTTTGGTGCATAAAGTTTAAAGAAGTTGAATTAGGTGAGTTTGTTGATTACTAGTTCACCCCCCTCTCTCAGTAATAAAACATGTACTAACATTAGCTTTGGTTAAGCACTAATATGGATAATAGCCTTTATGACATTATTGTAAAGCAAGGCTTCATCAAAATCTACGAGAATTGTGACACCATGCCTAATAAGGTTCTTGAATATTTCAATCCTATTTAAACTAATATGATGAACTATAACTGATTGAATGTTTGAAGATGTTAAGTTGATTATCATAGAGACACAGAAAGTTAATGCAAGACATTAATTTAGTTAATGTATTGTAATTTCATTGATGTCAACTTGATATAATCTGTATGGTCATGTACATACTACTAAAAAACTTCAAATAACTAATGAATCAAAGGCTATGTTATCACTAATGCATAAACATTAAGTATTCACAAAGTGACTATATACACCGATGGATAGAGTAAACCAACGAGAACAAAGTCATAGTGCTACCCGATGAGAAGAAAGAAAAACATTACCGACGACCAAGGTCACAGTGTTACCCGACGAGCAATAGCATAGTGTAACCTAACAAACAAAATTATAGTGTTGCTCAATGGATGGACATCCTGTAGACAACTGAAGTCACACTAAAAAAATAATCAGTTGTCACCGATGACTAACTGAAGTATTGACTGACAGAACAAAGATTTCATAAATGAAAAAATGCTTAGTTGTCAAGAGCTAAAAATAAACTTAACTAGTACTTATCATTACTTTAATCAACAAGATAAAGTGATAGATAAGTAAAGCATTTAAATTTTTTTAGTGCAGTTGGAAAGAAGATCTCTATGAGATAAATCAAGATTTTTGATTTAAATCTAATTCGAAAGAATTTTGGATCATGCCAAGATCAAGAAAGCCAAGAAATGGTGAAATCATGTCTATATAAGAGACAAGCTAATTCAATGTGAATTAGGGGAGTAACAAGAGAATATATGCTGAAGAGATTCTGAAGGAGAAGAAAATTTTCATTTAGACCTGATCAATCAAGCTGAGGAAAGAGATAAGTTCTGCAGACACCGATGAATAGTGATACAACATCACAGAGCATAATAGTGTGGAGAAAAGGTATTGAATTGATGACATTGATCAGAAAGGTAATGCACTTAAAATAGATTTGAAAATCTATAATTCTAGTTGTATATTTGAACATATCAATTTACTATTTCAGTGTAACCACTGAAGCATCAAGTCTCTTAAACCCAACAGGACTTAAAAGTCTTTTCTAATTGAGATACATCCCAAGGAGTATCAAAAAATTTTATCATACAAAGTAGCATTAGATATGGCTGATACCTATTAATAGGCCAAGTGAGTGTTTGATCAAGGATGGTAGCATTAGATTCCAGATACTAAGTGACAAACTATGTTGGAGATTTGATTCTGTTCAGTTGATTGATTGTATGTTTGTCATTGATGACAATATATAATACATATTAGTGATTCTGTATGTACTTATTAGAAAGATGAAATGAAGACTTTCGTGGTTAGCTACATGTTGTTGACATGTTTATTATGTTATTTTCATACACGCAGATCTAGATATGATGTTTTAGTCAAGTTGTGTAATTATGTTATTGGCAGTTATAGTTCTGGAAGAGTATCTGTTTAGAGCCGACGTATGTAACATGTTTCTTGAGTTGCACCTATCTTCAGGATATGCGTGTGTATATTCATGATTAGTTATGAGTTGATGATATTTATCTAAAGGCGCAAGAATATTTCAAAGTTAGAGTTAATTTGGTGAAGATGACTTAGTGAAGCGACGCGTCTATTCAGTTTATACTTGTTCGGTTGTAATTATTCTTGCATGCTTAGTAGAGCTGACAAGGATGTTATGAAGAGTTTTCTTATAGGTCCCATGATCTCATACTTTGAGAAAGATACTTATAGCAATTCAATTGTGATATGCTAAGTGTGAATTATACGAAAAGAGACAGAAGATGTACAGAGTAGAATATCATATTTGGTTCATTCATCAAGAGACTATGTGAAGAAGAAGTGAAAGATTGTAATACACTGGAACTGATCAAGACAATAGGTCTAATCTATAGTTCATCATCAGATATAGTGCATATCTATTATATATAAGGTTGTAGCCTTCACCATTGAAGCAGTGAGCTTTTGGACAATGAGTCCACCACCCCTAAGAGGGTTATTTGTAAAAGACTCCTAACAGGGTCCGACCCTTAAGAAGGTCACTCTACATATTGCATTGTAAAGTAAAACTCCTAACAGGGTTGAGATATCTTCTAACAGGGATTACTATAAACAAGTATAGTTCATTGTGGGTGCTAATTCCCACCGGGTTTTTTACCATTTGGTTTCCCCGTAATACATTTGTGTGTTGTGTACTATGTTATCTAATTAAGCATTTACTTTGTTGTATTCTGAAGTTAAGAAAGAAAAGTAATTAAAGTTACTGATAACTGATTCACCCCCCCCAACTTATCCTTTGGGACTATTATAACAAACTATTCATTTCAATCCTCTAACAAGGTGACACCTAATAGTGTGTTTGTAACCTTTAACAAGGTTGGCTCTTCACCGAGCTCACTTTAGAATAGTGGAAATTTGGGTTACCTGTCCCAGTGGTTTTTCCCTTAACAGGGTTTCCACAATAAAAATCTATGTGTCATGTGTTTATGAGTCATTACTTTATTGTTTTTCATTTCACATAAGTAAATCTGGATTGATCAGTATACCTTAGTTATTTACTATATTTCAGTAAATAAAAAGACTTCTTATTGGTAAACATACAGTAGAAGTTTTTACAAATCATTCTGACAAGTAGTAATTTGATATAAGTATTTCAAGGCATTCATCTTATAGGACTGAATATAACTAGAGGCTTATAAATGTGGTAATAAGTTTTTTGGGTTGATTTAAGGATTAAATTTTGAGGCCACTGATTCACACCCCCCTCTCAGTTATTCTAACAATTGGTATTAGAGCTTGTGTTCTTAGAAGGAAGGTTTCAAGACCTAATCTAAAGATCACAAGATGAACAGATGAGATGTACCCAAGTTGAACAAAGAAAAATTTGCTTCATGGAAAAGAAGGATAAGAATCCAGTTATCAGGTATTGGAAATGATGTTACTCAATACTTTGATACTGAATATGTGTTGCCCACAAGAGAACTCATAGTTGAACAAATCAAAGAGAAGCATGAGCACAATTGCATGATTATAGAGCTTGCTTCCTCACTCTTCGGTGTTGAATTTGAAGATTTCAAAGCATGCACAACTACAAAGTAGATGTGGGATAATTTGAAGCTTGTACATGGTGGAGATAAAAATGTTCTGAGAGCCAAGGTAGAAATCCTTAGAGGAAAGTTTGAGGATCTCAGAATGAAAGAAGGTGAAAACATCACACAGTACAACACAAGAATCAAAGAGGTATTCAATGCTATCCAAGGAGTTGGATGTATACTAGATGAAGAGACAGTGGTAAGTAAAATTCTAAGAACCTTATTTCCTACTTATGCTATTAGAGTATCTTCCATACAATAGATGAGAGCAGTAGCAAATACCAATGTTACTCTAGATAGTTTAATTGGAAGACTGATTTCATTTGAGATGAATAACTTTGATAATAGTGTCTTACCAAACATAGATCTTGCATTCAAATCTTCTTTGAGAATAAGTAAATCAAGTCATAAACACACAATCAGAAAAGATAGTGATAGTGAAAGTGAAGAAGAAGATCTTGATGAAATTGAAGCACTTATGGCTAGGAGAATGCAAAGAGGCAAAGGTAAACAAAAAGGTAAATTACCACTTGTATGTTTTAATTGTAAAGAGATAGGATAATTTTCTACAAGATGTCCTAATAGGCTAAAACATGACAAAAGTAATGATAGATCATTTGAAAATAAGATTGATAGAGGTGACAACCGAGATTATAGAAGTAACTAAAAATCAGAAAGAAGAGATACCCGAGACTACAAGGACAAAGGAAAGAAGGCTATTTACCTAGCTACATGAAAAGATGAAGATACTGACATTGAATCTAATGAATACATCAAGATGGTGTTTGTGGCAATAAAAGATGATTCAGATGAAGATGAAGAAAGGTATGCAGAAACTGCACTCATATCTAAAGTTATTAAAAATAATGTATGGATCATAGATAGTGGCTACACTCACCATATGACCGGTGAAAAATAGAATTTTGAGACTTTTGAATACTATGATGGTGGTTCAGTAAGAATGGGTAATGACACACCTTGTCCAGTTGAAGGTAAAGGAAATATAATGTTGAATAACTTGATAAAATGTGAAAATGCTTAATGGGTGAAAGGATTGAATTATAATATATTGAGTGTTTCTTAGCTGAATAATTTAGGTCATAGAATAGAATTTGAAAATAAGAAGGCAAAGATCTTCAATGAATCAGGAAGGTTGATTGGTATCGGTGAGCAGACAAAAGGTAACTTATTCTATTTGAATGATACTAACACCACTTTCTTAATGGGTAGAAACAAATACATATGGTTGTGGCATAAAATATTGTGTCATGTAAACTTTGACAACATGATAAAGATAAGAAAAAAGAGAAATGTAAGAGGCTTACCAATGATGACTAAGCCTGACAATATCATGTGCAAAAATTGTCAAAAAGGTAAGATGACAAAGTCTAGTTTCAAAAGCAAAACCCATACATCTGATGCCATTCTAGAATTAGTCCATACTGATCTATGTGGACCCATGAGGACAAAGAGTTACTATGGTGATAGATATTTTATTCTTTTTGTTGATGATTACTCTAGAATGATGACATTTATGTTTCTAAAAGATAAATCAAAAGCATTCAAGATGTTTAAATGGTACAAAACAATGGTAGAAAAACAAAGTGGTAAGGAATTAAAATGCTTAAGATCATATAGAGGAGGGGAATTTATTTTAGATGAATTCACCAACTTTTGCAATGAGCATGGAATCAAAAGAAAGGTCTCTACACCGAGAACACCACAACAAAATGGAATTGTTGAAAAAAGGAACAGATCCATTGTTGACTGTGCAAGCACACTGATGATAGAGAAAGGAATCACCCAAATCTTTTGGAGGGAAGCTGTTAGTAATAATTTTTACACATTGAATAGAAAACAATTGAAGAAAGACACCAAGAAGACACCCTATGAGCTATGGTATGGTCACACACCCAATGTAAGTTAATTCAAAATCTTTGGTAGTCAATGTTATATCTTCAAAGATGATAGAAATGGAAATCTTGACTCCAAAAGTGATGAAGGTATATTTCTAGGGTATTCCACCAAGATCAAGGCTTATAAATATCTCAATAAAGCCTCTAACAAAATTGTTGAAAGTGAAAATGTAAAGATAGATGAATTTGAAGAGAAGAATGAAAAGGAAAGCACAAAAGAAACAGAAGACTACAATAGGTTTGTTTATAATGAAGAAATTGACACTTTATTCGACCAACAATGTATAGCTCCTGAGAAACAAAATATTGCACCCGAGCATCAAACTGCAAATAAAGAAAATCAAGATATCGCTCAAGATGATGTACCAAGTGATGGAGATCAGAATGAAGGACACAATGATGATCAAGATGATAGAAAAAGAATTGAACATGTACTTTCCAGGTATGTTAGAAGGAACCATCCATAGAACCAGATCATTGGAGACAAGAAGGCTGGTATGAGAACCAAAAGAAAGTCTCTAAACACAAGATGTCTAATTTGTGATTTTGAGCCAAAATCTATCAATGCTGCACTTGATAATGAAGAATAGATTAGTGCTATGAATGAAGAAATTGAGAAGATAGAGAAAAATAAGAAATGGACACTTGTACCAAGACTAGATGACAAGAATGTCATCAGTACAAAATGGATATTCAAGAATAAACTGAATGAGAATGGAGAAGTCACCAGAAACAAAGAAAGACTAGTATGCAAGGGGTATGTACAAGAAGAAGGGATTGACTATGGAGAAACCTTTGTACCCATTGATAGGATAGAAGGAGTAAGAATATTACTTGCTTATGTTGGATTTAAAGGTTTCAAGGTATACCAAATGGATGCCAAGTCTGTTGGAGATTTGTTTCTGTGCAGTTGATGGATTGCATGTTTGTCATTGATGACAACATATAATACAAAGTAGTGATTCTGTATCTACTTATCAGAATGACTATATCAAGCCTTGCATGGTTAGATAAATGTTGTATACATGTTTATTATGTTATGTTTATACACATAGATCCAGATATGATGTTTCAGTCAAGTTGTGTAATTCTGTTATTGGTAGTTACAGTTCTGGAAGAGTATCTATTTAGAGTCAACGTATGTAATGTGTTTCTTGAGTTGCACCTATCTTAAGGATATGTGTGTGTATATTCATGATTAGTTATGAGTTGATGATAGTTATCTAAAGGTGCAAAATGTGTTTCAAGAAGATTACAAAGTTAGAGTTAATTTGGTGAGGCTGACTTAGTGAAGCGTCACATCTATTCAGTTTGTGTTGTGCAAACTTAATATTGTTTGCGTGCTTAGTGAATCCGAAAAGGATGTTATGAAGAGTTGTATTATAGGTCCCATGATCTCATACTTTGAGGAATATACTTATAGAAAGTCATTTGTGATACTCTAAGTGTGAATGATATAAAAAGAGATAGAAAATGTATAGAGTAGGATATCAGTTGTGGCTCATTCATCAAGAGTCTATGTGAAGAAGAAGTAGAAGATTATAATACACTGGAACTGATCAAGACATCAGGTCTAATCTATAGTTCATCATCAGATATAGTGCATATCTATTCTACAGAAGGTTGTAGCCTTCACCATTGAAGTAGTGAGCTGTTGGACACTGAGTCCTCACTCCTAATAGGGTTATTTGTAAAGGACTCCTAAAAGGGTCAGACGCTTAACCAGGTCACTATACTTATTGCTTTGTAAAGAACAAATCATAATAGGGTTGTAAGATATTCTAATAGGGATTACTATAAAAAATTATAGTTCATTGTGGGTGCTAATTCCCACTGGGGTATTTCCCATTTGGTTTCCCCATAATCAAATTGTGTGTTGTGTACTTTGTTATTTGAATGTGCATTTACTTTATTGTGTTTTGAAGTTAAAGAAGTAAAAAGAATTAAAGTTACTGATAACTGATTCAAACCCCCCTTTCTCAGTTATCCTTTGGGACTATTCTAACAATTGGTATCAAAGCCAAGTGCCTTGGAGAAGAATCCTAATAGCTTAAGGTAGATCAGATGTCTTACTCCAAAAAAGAGAGCCCCAAGTTTGATGAAGAAAATTATCTAGATTGGAAAAACAAAATGATAACACATCTACAGTGTGTTGGCTTTGAGATCTTTGAGATAGCTACACAAGAAGTTGTTATTCCATCTCTGAAAGACCTTGCAAAGGATGATGCTACTAGTAGACAAAAGGATACATTTACCAATAATGCAATCACTAAAGAAGCCCTAATCAGTGCCCTATCCGACAATGAATTTTCTGAGATAAAAAAAATTGATAGCTCGCATACACTATATGGAAGTATTTAGAAGATATGTTTGAAGGATATATTCAAGCTAAGAATGCACGCAGGAAGACATGGAAAAAGAAATAAAATAGTCTTGAGATGTTACCTGAATATAATATTAGAGCTTACAATCAAAGGATAAAGCAAGCAGTCTCTGGAATCAGAAACAATGGTGGAGAAATATCATAAGAAGATATAATGGACAAGCTATTAACTACCTTAACATCAGACTATGAAAACAAGATAATTATTCTATAGGAAACCATGCAATTCTCACAAGAATTCAAGAGAGAGACTTTGATCAGTAAAATCTCTACATGTGAGATATCAAGATTGAAGACTGAACCTAAAAGTGAAACAACTTTCAAAGCCTCAGTCCATGGTAAGAAATCCTTACACATATCTAGCCATAATGAGAAAGAAGAAGTTGATGAAGAACTAGAAGATATCATTGCTATGATTGCTAAAAGAGAAAAGAAAGGAAAAGGAAAATATAAAGGACAACTTCCATTCAAATGTTTTTCATGCAACAAGATTGGTCACTTTAAATCTAAGTGTCCCACAAGAGTCGAGAAGTTCAGATATGATTACAAACCTAAATATAAGAAGGAATGTTACCATGCTGAAGAAGGTGTAACTGATGAAGATTCAGGAGAGGATGAAATTGGATTCATTTCCCTTAGAGACATGGAAAATTTGCTCAAGGAAATGGACATTGCAAATGAAAAGGAAGAACAAGAGTTAGCCCTAATTTCCAAAGCAGACATCAGAACTGATTGGATCATTGATAGTGGATGCTCTCACCATATGACAGGTGACAAAGATAGATT
>MU228172.1:1109871-1121987 GCA_018584345.1 Thuja plicata
TTTCCTTGGTTACTCTACAAAAAGCAAAGCATATAGATGTTTCAATTTGAGATTGAAAAAGATAATTGAAAGTACTCATGTAAAAATTGATGAGAAGTTTATGGTTCAAGAGAGGTACTATGAATATTCACCTATGATTGAAGATGAACCCAGGTCTAGCAGCAAAGATACTATTATTGAAGAAATGTTTGATTGCATTGATGTCTCATGTAATGAACCTGAATCAAGCAGAGAAGAATCATAGATTACAGAAGAAGAAGTAACACCTAAGGTTCCTAAATTCAAATCCAGATACCACTCTAAAGATTATATCATTGGAGATCAGAGAAGTAGTCTTTTGACTAGATCAAAAGCAAAAAGTCTATCAATGGATGAAGAGGTATGTTTACTTTCACAGATTGAACCCTTAAGTGTTGAAGATGTTTGTAATAATTCTGATTGGAAGAATTCAATGAAATAAGAATTAGATCAAATAATTAAAAATGATACATGGGAATTGGTCCCTAGACCTAGTGAAAAAAATGTGATTGGAACAAAGTGGGTATTCAGAAACAAGATGAATGAAGATGGTACAATAGTAAGAAACAAAGCAAGATTGGTATGTAAAGGATATGCACAGAGAGAAGGAATAGACTACACTAATACATTTGCCCCTATGAGCAGACTGGAAGCCATTAAACTGTTCTTGGCCTATGCAACATTCAAAGACTTTAAAATTTATCAAATGGATGTAAAGTCAGATTTTCTGAACGGTGACTTGAAGGAAGAAGTCTACATAGAACATCCTGAAGGATTTAATCTTTCAGATAAACTAGACATGGTATGTAGATTGAAGAAAGCACTATATGGTATTAAATAGGCCACAAGAGCTTTGTATGTGAGACTTGATCGTTATCTTACCAAGATTGGATTCAAGAAAGGTGCAGTAGATTGTAACCTATTCACAAGAGAGACACTTGATGGATTACTATTAATTGCCATATTTGTTGATGACATTATCTTTGGAGGTAATGACAAACTTAGTACAACATTTGCAAAAGAAATGTAGAATGAATTTGAAATGAGCATGATTGGTCCTATAAAATAATTTTTGAGACTAAATGTAAAACAGACAAATAAAGGTATATTCATTAATCAGTCAAAATATGTGAAGGAAATATTCAAGACCTTTAAGATGGAAGACTGTAAGCTAGTATGCACCCCTATGATAACAGGAAGCAAGCTTTCAAAAGATGATAATTCACAAAAGTTGATAAAATATTGTACAAATCTATGATTGGAATACTCATTTATCTAACTCAATATAGACCTGACATATCTAATGTTGTTGGCATTGTTGGAAGATTTGCAGCTAAACCCTAGAAGAATCACCTAATGGCAATCAAGAGGATATTCAGATATCTAAAGGAAACTATAGACTATGGTTTATGATATCCTAAATTAGATAATGTACAACTTCATGTGTATACAGATGCAGATTGGGTAGGTTGTATTGATGATAGGAAGAGTACTTTAGGAGGAGCAGTATTTCTTGGAGATAGGTTGGTTTCTTGGATAATCAAGAAGCATAAATTTATTTCTCACTCAACACCAGAAGCTGAATATGTTGTAGCAGCACTAAATTGTTCAACCATGGTTTGGATCAAGCAGATGCTTAAAGAATTTGGTATTTAGGTTGATTATCCTATTGTTATTCACTGTGATAACACTAGCACTATTAACATGTCTAAGAACCCTGGGATGCACGCAAAGACAAAAAACATAGAGATCAAGTACCATTTTCTAAGAGAAAAGGTTGCAGACAAAGAAGTGAAATTGGACTATGTGAACACCAAAGAATAGTTGGTAGATATTTTCACAAAACCTTTATCAAAAGATACTTTTGAGTATCTTAGAGAGAAGTTGGGAGTAATTCCCTCTCCTAAGTATGATTAGAGAATACAGGAAGAGCATCAGTCCTTTGTGACTGATAAATGGTTGACTACTCTACTTCTGGAGTAGTACCTGTGCCTAATGGTTTATGGCACCCTTTTCCATTGATTTCAAAGGGGGAGTATGTACTAAGGGGGAGCATATACTCTAGGGGAGTATATATATGGAACACAAACACAGTCAGAGGAACTTCAGCAGTGTAGAGAAATATTTCATGATGATATTGAGAAGATTGTAAAAGGAAAAGAGGACACCATGAACAGAGGATGCTTTTAATATCATATGTTGCCATCAATGTCAAAGGGGGAGATTGTTGGAGATTTGTTTCTATGAAGTTGATGGATTGTATGTTTGTCATTGATGACAACATATAATACACAGTAGTGATTCTGTATGTACTTATCAAAATGATGATACCAAGCCTTGCATGGTTAGATACATGTTGTAGACATTTTTATTATGCTATGTTCATACACGTAGATCCAAATATGATGTTTCAGTCAAGTTGTGTAATTTTGTTATTGGCAGTTACACTTCTAGAAGAGTATCTATTTAGAGCTTACATGTGTAATTTGTTTCTTGAGTTGCACCTATCTTTAGGATATGTGTGTGTATATTCATGATTAGTTATGATTTGATGATAGTTATCTAAAGGTGCCAAACATGTTTCAAGAAGATTACAAAGTTAGAGTTAATTTGGTGAGGCCGACTTAGTGAAGCGTCGTGTCTATTCAGTTTATGTTGCACGGACTTAATATTGTTTGTGTGCTTAGTGAAGCTGACAAGGATGTTATGAAGAGTTTTACTATAGGTCCCATGATCTCATACTTTGAGGAAGATACTTATAGCAATTCATTTGTGATACACTAAGTGTGAATGATACGAAAAGAGATAGAAAATGTATAGAGAAGAATATCAGTTGTGGTTCATTCATCAAGAGTCTATGTGAAGAAGAAGTAGAAGATTAAAATACACTAGAACTGATCAAGATAGAAGGTCTACTCTATAGTTCATCATCAGATATAGTGCATAGATGTTCTACAGAAGGTTGTAGCCTTCACCATTGAAGCAGTGAGCTTTTGGACAGTGAGTCCTCACTTCTAACAGGGTTATTTGTAAAAGAATCCTAATAGGGTCAGACCCTTAACCAGGTCACTATACTTATTTCTTTCTAAAGAACAAATCCTAACAGGGTTGCATGATCTTCTAACAGGGATTACTATAAATAAGTATAGTTCATTGTGGGTGCTAATTCCCACCGGGGTTTGTACCATTTGGTTTCCCTATAATCAAATTGTGTGTTGCGTACTGTGTTATCTGAATGTGCATTTACTTTAGTGTATTATGAAGTTAAAGAAGTTAAAATAATTAAAGTTACTGATAACTGATTCACTCCCCCCCCCCTCCCCCCCTCTCAGTTATCCTTTGGGACTATTCTAAAAAAGTTTGCATTCCTAAATGGAATACTTGAGGAAGAGGTATACATTGAGCAACCAGAAGGGTTTGTTGATCCAGACAAGATGAACATGGTATGTAGATTACAAAAATCCTTTTATGGATTGAAACAAGAACCAAGAGCCTAGTATGAAAGACTTCATTCCTATCTAATAAGTATTGGATTTGTGCGAACTAGTGAAAATAGTAATCTTTATTTATAGTAAGATACTGATACTAACATTTTGATTGCTGAAGTATTTGTTGATGACATCATATTTTGAGGGAATGATATGCTATGCAAATAATTTGCAAATGAAATGAGAAAAGAGTTTGAGATGTCTATGTTTGGAGAGATCAATTTCTTTCTTGGTATATAGATCATGCAACAAGATGAAGGCATTTTCATTACACAATCCAAATACATCAAGTGTTGAAAATATTCAAGATGGAAGATTCCAAGCCAGTTGGAACACCGATGGCAACTAGATGTAAGATGACAAAGGAAGACAAGTCATCTAAGGTAAATCAGACTTTGTATAGATCAATGATTGGAAAACTCATGTATGTTGTACATACTAGACCAGATATTGCACATGCAGTAGGAATAGTTGCAAGATTTTCTACTAATCCTAGGGAATCACATATGATTGCTATGAAAAGAATCCTAAGATATCTGAAGAATACCAAGGACTATGGCTTATGGTATAGAAGAGAAGGAAAATTTGAACTTAAGGTCTTTACCGACGTTGATTGGGCTGGAAACATTGATGACCCAAAGAGAACAACTGGAGGAGCATTCTTTATGGGTGACAAACTTGTTACATAGATCAACAAGAAGCAAGGATGCATCTCTCAGTCTACTGTAGAACTAGAGTATGTTTTTGCTGCTACAAACTACTCAAATATTGCATGGATAAAATAGTTACTAGAAGGTATGCATATGAAAATTCTTGAACTAGTAATTATCTATTGTGATAATACCAGTGCAATTAACATTTCCAAGAATCCAGTCATGCATGCTAAGACAAAGCATATTTCTATCAAGTATCATTATTTAAGAGAACAAGTTCAAGCAAAGGAGGTGATACTTGAGTATGTGCAATCAAAGGAACAATTAGCTAATATATTCACCAAGCCACTTCCCAAGGATACATTTGAGTACTTGAGAAAGATACTAGGGGTCATACCCTTGTCTACTGGTCAGTAAGATGATCAGAAGGCTGCATCAGCCTACATATTATCATAATATCATTCATGTTGATGCAAGAAAAGAGATGGACTTCAAAGATAAATTTATACACAGCAAGGTATTTATCTACTCCAAGCACTAGAGATATTGTATTGCTGATGGATTGGGAAATTCAAGGAGTATATTATGGATATAAAGGATTTTTTGGCATTACTGTCAAATATTTGTTTGGCACTATTTTCAAAGGGAGAGATTATATCCATTATCGCATTATCCAAAGGGAGAGATGTAACCAAAAAGGGAGAGTACATACAAAGGGAGAGATTATTGAAAAGAGAGAAAACAGACATCAAAAAGAAAAGAACAGTCAAAGGGATAGAGTTTGACACAAGAAGAGAACACATCACATCAGAAGAAGAAAGATTCTACATCTATCCAATGAAGGGATTGAAGATAGAAAAAGAGCTGCAAGAATCAAATTTAAGCTATGTGAGCTTACTGAGGACCAGATATTTGTATTGGTTATAGTACATATGATTGGTAGTTTGATGAAATTAAAGTGTTATATTTCATATTGTATTAGTGATAATATAGTGTGATAATCCATTATGTTTCCATCAATGCCAAAGGGAGAGATTGATGAACTATAACTGATTGAATGTTTGAAGATGTTAGTTTGATGATCATAGAGAGACAGAAAGTTAATGCAAGACATTAAATCAGTTAATGTATTGTATTTTCATTGATGTCAACTTGATATAATATGTATGGTCATGTACATACTGCTAAAAGACTTCAAAGAACCAATGAACCAAAGGATATGCTATCAGTAATGCATCAAAGTTAAGTATTCACAAAGTGACTATATACACCGATGAAGTGCACACCAATAAACAGAGTAAACCAACAAGAGAAAAGTCATAGTGTTACCCAACGAGAAAAATCATAGCATTATCGATGAGAAAGGTCATAGTGTTACCCGACGAGCAAAAGTATAGTGTAACCTGACAAACAAAATTACAATGTTTCCTGACGGACGGAAATCCCAAAGACAACTGAAGTCACACCGACAAAACAATTAGTTGTCACCGATGACTAACTGAAGTATTGACCGATAGAACAAAGAGTTTAGAAATGACAAAATGCTTAGCTGTCAAGAGCTAAATATAGACTTAAGTGGTACTTATCACTATTTTAATTGAAAAGATAAAGCCATAGATAAGTAAAGGATTTAAATATGTTTAGTCCAGTTGGCAAGAACATCTCTACAAGATAAATTAGGAGTTTTTCTTTAAATCTAATTGGTGAGAATTGTGGTTCACGCCAAGATCACGAAAGCCAAGAAATGGTGAAATCATGTCTATATAAGAGACAAGTTAATTCAATGTGAATTAGGGGAGTGAAAAGAGAATAGATGCTAAAGAGATTTTGAAGGAGAAGAAAGTTTTCATTCAGACCTGATCAATCAAGCTGTAGAAAGAGCTAAATTCTGCAGACACCGACGAATAGTGATACAACATTATAGAGTAGAACACTGTGGAGCAAAGGTATTGAATTGATGACATTGATCATAAAGGTAATGCACTTACAATAGATCTGAAAATATGCAATTCTAGTTGTATATGTGAACAGATCAATTTACTGTTTCAGTTTAACCAATGAAGCATCAAGTCTCTTAAACCGAGTAGGACTTAAAAGTCTTTTCTAATTGAGATACATCCCAAGGAGTATCAAAAAGTTTGAACATACAAAGTAGCATTGGATATGCCTGATACCTATTGACAGGCCAAGTTAGTGTTTGATCAAGGATGGTAGCATTAGATGTCAGATACTAAGTGACAAACTATTCATGTAAATCCTCTAACAAGGTCACACCTAATAGTGTGTTTGTAACCTTTAATAGTGTTGGCTCTTCACTGAGCTCACTTCAGAAGAGTGAAAATTTGGGTTACCAGTCCTATTGGGTTTTCCCTTAACAGGGTTTCCACATTAAAAATCCATGTGTCATGTGTTTATGAGTCATTACTTTATTTTTTTTCATTTCACATAAGTAAGTCTAGATTGATCGGTATATACTAGTTATTTACTGTGTTTCAGTAAATAAAAGGATTGCTTATCGGTAAACATATAGTAGAAGGTTTTACAAAGCATTCCGACAAGTAGTAATTTGATATAAGTATTTCAAGGCATTCATCTTATAAGATTGAATATAACTAGAGGCTTCTGAGTTGATTTAAGGATTAATTTTTTGAGGCCATTAATTCACCCCCACCCCTCCCCTCTCAATTATTGTAACATAATATCCTTTTCAACCATTTCTAAATTGTGTGGATCCTCAAGGAAGTCATCAACTTGAGCACGTCTTTCAAGTTGATCCACTAATTATGGTTCATTGGGGTCATTGATAATGTCTATAGCTTTCAACTTAGTGCTTTTGAAGAACGTCTGGGAAAAAGGATTCACATCATCATCACTGGAGTTTGATTAAGTGTGCCTCATGTTTTTATCTTTTGATTGAGGTAATGAAACCATACAATAGTGACATTTGAAATGATGAAGGATGAAAGATAGTCTAGAAATGGGTTGAATGAAAGATTTGATGATGGATGGAGGGTGAACGAACTAGGATAAAATGTTTGGACTTGTTTGATTGTGAGGGTAGGGAATTAGTTTGATTTGATTTAGAGGATGAAGGTTTTGGATAACCTTAGTCAAATAAGATCCTGTTAAGCACAATGATTTGGATATTTTGATCATATCTTTATTCTACTTAGAGATACACTAATGATCTCAAGAAATATAGGATATTGATCTAATTAAATCAAACACTCTAGTGGTACCCTAAATTTTGAGAATTTAGAAGTCCCAATCCATTATCAAGAAACAAGTTTTTCTATACTAAAAAAAATCAAAGGAAGGAAGCTTTATGAAACATATAAATAGAAATAACTAATCAAAGCCTTCAGAAAATGCTGGAATTTGGACCTTCTATAAGGATGATGCTGAGAGAGGCTAAATATTGTTGAATTTTAAAATTCTTAAAATGACCCAGTTCGGAAAATCAATTTTTCTATCTCTAGAAAAAATATTCTCTTTTTACGTGGTGTTTTGGATTTTTTACCAAAGCCGAATCTGAAAGTTAGGTAGTTATTTTTTAGTTAGTTTATTGTTTTTTTTAAATAATTTGTAATTTAAGGGTTGTGTCTTTTTACCCTAAAGAGGTGTGAAATCCACTCAAACACATATATATACATAATGTAAAATGTAAAGAGAGAGGACAATACAATATAATACAATTTCACTTATTTGGATATTTTTTAATCAACAAGTGGAACATGGACCTGGATGTACTATTTTTTCAAAAACAATAAAGATAAGTGCATTGTTCTTTCATCTGTGGGAATCAACTCAACTTTATTTTTGATTAGTCCCCTGGATAAAATATTTTGATTTTCTTCAAAGTGATAGTTTGATGTTGCATACTTAATTGATTAAATTTATAGCTTTCATTATCAATTGGTCTTTTCATCTTGCATGGTTAAATTCAATTGATTGTGGTCACAATCAATCGGTCTTTCATTTGAGGAGTTAAACTCAATTGAGATAGTTGTGGATTTGTCTTAACATACATGCTCATGATAACACCTTTGAAGTGATTATTTTCTTGCAAACTATCTCTGAGGTTGTACATAGGGTTGGGATGATTTTGACTCTATTTCTCATGATAGAATAAGGCACTAAGCTAATCATTATTTGTATTAAAGTTATTAAGTTCCTTTTTTATAATTTTGCGATATCTTATCTATCTAGTCATTTCAATTTACATACATATTTACTAGACATTGTTTTAATTACTCAAAGTATTTCATTTTACATTTTATGATATATTTCTTTCAGTTAGATTTATTTCAAGTGCCTTGCCATACTTGAGAGAGAGGGTTTGAGGTGTATTATATCTACTATAAAAATCCTTAAGACTTGAAGGATAAGTTTAAGGTATAGGCCTACCAGCCTTGGTTCTGGAGAGCCAAAATTGTAGAGTGTTCAACCTTGCCTTAGTTGAACCTTGTTAGTTGTCCAAATCACTTGGGTTTCCCAGCATTAGATTGGCAAGTCCATAGGAAATCCAATCTGTTGATTTGAGCACCAACACACTCAAGATGGACAATGTTCTTAAGTAATACAATTTAAATAGGATTTCTAGGGATAAGGATCTCAATGACACTTTGATAATATCTTCAAACCTAAATATTTATGGGATCCTAATGAACGTGTGAAGAATTTGATTTGGTCAATTAAGCTGTTCTGACTCTGATTTGGATGTGGGTTAGTCAAGACAACAAGATTTTAGTCCAACCAGTGATGGTGCTCCTAAGTCAAAAGTGGGAAGATTTGGAGATGTATGAAATACTAGAATGATGGGAAATTGATGAAGTGATGAAAAATGTCTAGTTCTCCTCATCGTAGGTTTCTCTTGTGGGTGCAATAAAGCTACAATTCACTTGGAATTTGGCAATAAGGTTGGTGACTTTTTTGTTGAATTTTATCATTATGTCATATCTCTCAGCTTGTTGGGCACAAAATTGGGTTTCTTTCATAACATGTTGTTTTTACTAATGGTTCTATCAGTTGTTTTCTTCTCTTTTAAGGAAAAGGGTATGTAAACGATAAAAAGATGAAATGAATGGACGATGTTCATCAAAGTGTAATGGATAAAAATGTATAATGTGTGTGTTAAAAATTGGAGATGTGATGATGAGATATGTGTGATGATTTGGGAATGGTATTGACGAAAGATAAGATTCTCCCCCTAGCCCCAAATTTCACAAAGGAAAGATCCACTTTGATCAACCATAAAAGAAATGGTTAATGCACAAACGCATCAATTGATCATAAATAAGAAGAAAGAAGAAATCCTTACATAACCAAATTATGGATGAAGAGCATATAATAGATTTGAATTGATTAAAACCTTAATTGAAATGAATTGAAAACAAGTACTAACTACAAAATATAGCAGATATGGAAAAGCCTATTTTATGATGTCTATGTTGAGTTTCAGGAACTTCTGCAACCGAATCTAGAATAGAAACACAGAGACGGACAAAACCAAGAAATGTTTTTCTTTTTTGATTCAAGTTGACCTTGACCTCTTTGCAGGGGCACAATTATACCCCAAAATGTCAACCTTGACCTGCACTGCTCTGACATAAATTCTATTCGCGGATCCCAAAAGTTGGCCAAAAAAGGTATCCAAATTTGATCTTAAATTCATTGTCCTATACCTATACCTACAAGAAAAATTGTTTTTTATTGGGGGGGGGAGGGGTTTTCCTTATTCAAACCCCAATTTTGGAATTAACCTTATAATATAATTGAAATTGCATAAATAAACGAATTCACCTTGCTTGTATAGAAACCCTTATGGAGGATTCGAATCCTTGAATCTACAAGTATTTATGCACCAAATGAATGTGTCATGCCCAAAAGTTGGGCAAAAACACACGAACAAAATTTTTTTAATACGCATAAAAATGGGATACTAAAACTACACTAGGGTAACATGCGCACGCAAAACGGAGCAACCAGATAAACGAAGCCCAAAAAGGTCTCAAGGAGAGGAATAGCTTCCACAACTATCCTAAAGGATGCCTAAAGTCCTAAACTGGAACTGCATGCAAAATGAAGTAGTTGACCGAAAGTCAACCAAAGTTGACCCAAAGTCAACTATACACTGAAAAAGGTAAATGGTACAACTAGGGTTCGCTTAAACCCAAAGGAAGAGTTGCACATGCAAATCGAGATGTTTGACCTAAAAGTCAACTAGGGTTGACCAAAAGTCAACCATGTCTAGAAATACGTGAGGAAGGGTCTCTAGGGTCTACTAAGTGCTAAGGGAGTCAAGGGGCACAAAACGAGACAGTCGACCAAAAAGTCAACCCATGTTGACCAAAAAGTCAACTATCTCCAAAAGGCATGAAACTAAAACCTAAGGTTCCAGAGAGTACAGGGATCACCTAGCGCAAAAATAAAATCAAATGGCCAAGGTTTGACCATGGTTGACCAAAAGTCAACCATGCACGAGGCTGGTCAAAGGGGATGAAAAAGGGCTAGAAAACTAACCAAGAACGATTAGATTAAAGTTTTAAACGGGTAAAAGCTTAATACCTATGATTATAAGCGTTATAACTTTAATTTAATCGATTGAATTAAAAATCCCCTAAAAAACATATATCTAATTAATTCGAAACTATAATAATAAACTATTAAAATAAAACTCAATATGAAATGATTAGGTAAACAAAACTAAAGATTAATTAATTAATGTGGCAATATACAATAAAGAAAAATACCTATATAAGATCTAAATTGATACTAAAAAAAAATTACACCTTTCATTAATTAACTATATATATATATAAAAGATCTTTAATAAAAATTCTAACTATAGCAATAGAATATGAACAAAGAATTAAAAAAAAACTAATCTAAAAATAATCCAATATAAAAACATGTCTATTTGAAAAATTTAATTTAAACACTTTTAATCTAATTCATTTTCTTTTAAAAGAATCTAAGTCAACTATCATTAGGAAACCCCAAGATAAAATTCCTTAATACAAAATATAAAAGATAAAAGAATTAATAATAGGTTGCAGCCGAAATCCGAAATGTCATGGGCGGCGGCGAAGAGGGTTTAACGAATCCGGTGGCGGAAAAAAGAACAAAGGGGCAGAGCGGAGCAGAGGTGTCCGCAACGGCGGCACCACCGCCCGCCGCCGACAACTGAGCGCGGGGAAGGCAGCCGGAGGGGTGGCTGTCGCTGGCCGGCGGAGCCCCCCACTGTGGGTGGCCTACTAGCCGCGCGGCCCCCAACTGTTGCGGACACGGTTTGGGGGAGGGGTTTCGACCCTCCCCAAATCCAAACCAGTTCACGTTTAGTTTCAAAAATCCGACACCTGCGCAAACAATGCGCGATTTAACTTAAAAAAAAGAAATAAGTTTTTAGTATGCATAAAGTTTAAAACTCAACATTATATATTATATATATAGTTATATATATATGTGCATATCATATATATATATATATATATATATATATATATAAAGGATATACAGAATCATTTAAATTTACTAGTGAATTTTGACTATATAAGTCAAAACAGGGACTATTAGGGAGCATAATTTTTAAAATTTTATTTGGCCATAATACTCTATATTTTAATCTCCACAACTTGGTGGAGGGAAAAATCTAAAATCCAATTTTAATTTATTATTTTTTTTTTTGAGATTTTTCCAGAATATACTAAGAACATCAAAAAATTTCATCAAAGTAAATTTAGCTTCCTTTAAAAACATATATTTTTCTTTTAAAAACAAATTATCTACTATGCTCCTACAATGGCCATCACGTGCTGACAGGGTAACCATAAAAAAAACTATCAATACTAATCCAACAATGTTAAATTGACAAACATAACATAGTTTCCTCAAATCCATCTCAATTTATAAATTAAAACACGATTACATTATCATTGAACTTTTATATTACAATCTT
>MU228172.1:1132567-1151559 GCA_018584345.1 Thuja plicata
CAGAACATAAACATCTCAAAAGTACCCTGATTACAAAATCAGGTGCTGAATATATAACACAGGATTCCACCGATCCTCAAAAGTATGAAAGTATCGCTGATAGTCAAAGTATGTCAAAGCATAAACTGCTGAAAGCATGAAACAAAATAGTAAAACTATAACAGTCTAGTGTAGGTCTCACAGAATGTATAATGTAGAATGTAGGAGGTAGGATGTCTCAAATCATTTTCTTTTAGATCTTCAACACCAATATTGAATGGATCTTGGAATAGGAAGAGGCTTGCATGGATGTGGATGGAGAAATCTTCAACAAGACGGCTCCATTGAACTTGAATCCTTCAATGGCTACCAATGGATATCCTTGATGAATGAATGCTTGAGAGTAGATGATTTCTTCAATATATTATCCTTCACGTGCATAGGTGATCATATTCTTTCATGTGTCTGTCTTTCACACTTAGCTTTCAATTAGAGAAAATGAGAGGAGAAAGCTTCCTTATATACCAATATAGGTCACCATCTTCTAGAGAGGCCTACATAGGAGAATTAAATTCCAATTAGACCTATACCCCTAGAAATGGACCTGTATTAAATATAATTTAAAGAGTAATTTCGTCAAAGACCGAAATAATCGACCCAGAAGAGGGAATTAAATCTTTCCAAAGCCCAACATCTAGAAACCCAAGAAAATTGAAATTTGGACCCTGGGTCAGGGTCAAGGTCGACTCTAATCTAGGTCAAGGTTGAGGTTGACCCTGACCTAGGTCAGGGTTGAGGTTGACCTTGACCCTGAGGTCAATAACTTCAAATCTGTAGATCAGGATGCCAGAAACAAGCTAAACAGAAGTGGAAAATGGGGCAGAATAGGGGGAAAAGCTAGATCCAAGTTAGAGACCCATTCAAGGTGTTTTAAATGACCCTAAACCACTTACTCAGAGGGCTAAACTAGTCTAAAATGGAAGTTCTTCCATTTTCTAACGGTACATGGTAATTGAACTTTTACCTTCTTGTGCTTTCTGAAATCGGACATGGATCATGAAAAGATTGCAATTTTGTACTATAGGGAGCCAATTTGGACTAAATGATTATTTTTTTGACTAGTTTGTTTCTATTTTGTTGGATGGAAAGATATCAATTCAAAATTCATCGAAGGAAATGAATATGCTAAGTACATCTAGATCTGGCAAAAAGATGTGTGAAAATAATCCTACAAGGGAAAAACAACCAATTTGAAACATGCAATTTTTGACTTTTTGAAAACCTGATATAACTTTGATAAATATTCTCTTGTGTATGTTAAAAATGGATTTTTCAATTCATTTATGTTTTTACTCAGTCCAAACAATGAAGATAGTTCAAGAACTTTCTACCTTAGGGAATCAACTTCATATAAAATATTATATGCCCATTTCTTGGTAGTTCATTAGATCATACAATAGTGTCATCCTCAAGAGGGTGCACTGATGAAATTATTTTTCCATTAGTATACTCAGAGAAAAACATTGACAAAAAGAATTACCGGCAGACAGCAAGCATTATCGGTGAACCACAAGCAGTACCGATGAAATGCAAGCATACCCGACAGAACAAAGATTTTTGAGAAAAAACTAAGTATAAAATTGACAAGCATCACTGGCAAAGACAAGCGTCACTGGGGACACAGTTTACAAAACAACCCGATAGGAATAGACAAGCATACCCAATGACATGTTCAAGAAAAGAACACCGACGACCAAGAACACTGACCGTCAGAACTGACAGTCAGAAAAGCCACAAATTGTGGATCTGATTTATACATGTCGGATAAAGCAAAGTTATTCTATTTTTTAGAATTTTTTTTTGTTTTTTATGGTCATGCAAGCTTTATGTAAAGGCTTTAAAGCATCCTAACAGATTTAAAGCATATCTAACTACAGATCAAGATCAAGTTGTATATCTTGGATCTAGAGTTAATCCACGATGCATGAATCAAGAATTGAGCCTAAACTAGTATAAATAGATGTTCATACTCAATTGTGAGTACATGAATTCTTTATTATGATAGCCATAAAGAGAATCTAAGGAGCAGAAGGTAGAATTCATGCAAAGAGAAGAAACATAGTACATCAATTTTTCAAGAACACACAGAGGCTACCGATGAGCAGATAAAGGTAATACTCAATCATAGAAGGATGATTAATAGTATTTTTGGAGATTTATAGGATCTGTTATCAAGAATTGAAGATTGCATATTCCATCAGATCAAAGACCTATGTAGTTGCATTCTAACAAGTGCATCACATCTAAAATCCTTTTGTAGAAGGTGGACTTAACCGTCCTTTGTAAATCTCTTAATAGAGTGCACACTTAACAGTGTTGCCAAAGCTTCAAATGAAGTAGATCTTAACAGGTCTCCACTGTAATACTCCTAATAGGGTAGGTCATTAGAAGTGACCAAGATTGTAAGCCTTAACCGACCCTTCTTATTTGCAGATAGTGAAGTTTTGTGGGTAACAATCCCCACTGCAGTTTTTACTTCCTTAATAGGATTTTTCAGTGATATCATATCTTGTGTCATGTGTTATCTAATTTCATGAATGTTTCTATTATTGTTACATATCAAATGGAATGTATGATATGATTTCATATGCATAAAGAAAGATGATCAGATAGATAAGTTAAATTACAAATTGATGACTAAGGGTTAATGGGCTAACCAAGAAAATTTTTAGTGGTACTGATTCACCCCTCCCCTCTCACTACAATCATCTCAATATAATTCCAAAAATTGGTATCAGAGCTAAGTCTCTCTCTTTAAAAGCTTAAAAAATTGAGAGAAAAGATCAGAGCAATGGATAAGTTCAGACTGGATATGACTATTGAGAATGAACAGTTACAAATGCAAATAAACTTTGAGCAGTACAAGGAGGCAAAGATAAAGTTGAGAAAACTTCTTGATGAAAGACAGATTATGGCAACCAGGATGAATGAGAAAGACTACAAAGAAAAGGAAATACAAGAGTACTTTGAAATAGTAGAATCATCATTGAGAAAAACTTCAAATGCATCAGTTGAAGAAATTACAAGTATGCAAGAGATCAATCTACATCTGACAGATCAAATCAAGAAGCTACAAATTGGCTAAGAGACTCAAATGGTAAAAATGATTGATGTTATGAATGATGCAAGAAAAGATGAAAATAAAAGAACACTAGCCATTGATGATAGGAGGAAAATTACAGAGAAGCTACAAGAGAAAGAATCAGAGATTCAAAGACTCACTGAGCATCACCATGAGGTCACCAACCAGATTATTCTTATGACTCAAGAAGAAAATAGAATAAATATAGAACTCATAGAAAGAATACAGACCATTGGTGAACTAAGAGAAGAGAATGAAAAATTAAAGCATGAAATCAAAGTTCAGATTCAACACAACGAATTGATCAAAAAGGCTGAGGATAGCAACAAAAGGATGGATGATTTTCTTGATGAACAAAGAAGAGTCAACAACTACACAGGATTAGGGTGTACAGTGAGAATGGAGAATCCTCTAATCAATCTGATAAGAGGAATGCTTTCACAAACCCAAGATCCAAGAAGCTATCATGCAATCACTGTGGAAAACTAGGCCACACCTCAAACATCTACAAAAGTAAAATGAAAGGTACTTTTCAAGCACAATCTACTTTTATTGGTAATTGTTATAAATGTCAAAAGAAAGGACATAAAGCACAAGAGTGCAAATCCAAAGTGATAAATCCAAAGAGAAAAACCTACATGGACAAATACTGTCCTACATGCAAGATGAATGGGCATACATATAAGGAATGCTAGAAAAAGAACAACAAGGCATGGACTCAAAAAGAAACTGATAAAAGCTACCAACCAACCAGAGAGGGTAAATCATATGTTTGGGACTATAATACATGGGTAAATTGCACAAAATGTGGAAGGTATGGTCATATTGCTGCAAACTATATGAGAAAATGGACCAGAAGGTCAAGAGGATGGTCCAATCCAAGTATGGCATGTTTACATTGTCATAAGGTTGGACATGTGATAAAAGATTGCAAAGACTGACTGACAGATACAAATACACATCCCAATGGAAATACCATTGATTACATCAAAAGAATGAGAAACAAAATGTGGGTAAAAGCCACAAACACTGAAGGTGCTGGTACAAGCAATGCAAATGGTGACACCCCATCCACTAGATCTGGTGACATCACTACATCTAACTAGATTGCACAATTATGGAACTGTATTATCACAAGCTTTACTATGCATCAGTTCCATTACACATAGTTCATATTGTTATATAGGCATGAATAAAGATGCAATATATTGTTACTTGCTAATATATTGTAAAGCTACCATTGGTTATTGGGCACAATCTGCATCGGTGAACACACACAGAAAAGATATGCTATACTTACCGGAATGTATCGGTCATTACACAAATTGTGTGTAACCCGACGAGTATTGGTGTACACTAAATCTACAAAAGTTTTTGTCACAATATCACTAACGATCATCAGTGAAGTCTCCAAGACTGCTAAGCTACCTTGATGCTTTGCACAAACAACGGAGGAGTTATGAATGTATTTAACGATGAAGGCAGTCTTCATAAACCAACGAGTTGGTAAGCATTGATGACAACTTAGGGCACCAAAAAGTATTAAAGCCTGACGGGTAAGCTCATTTTTGCACCCACAATTTTCAAGCAGAGTAGAGCAGAGCAGAGTGATTTTGAGTAGTTTGAGAAGCGACCCAGCAGAATTCATTCACTATGCATTCAAATTCGAAGGAGGTCAAAGACATTCAGTAAGTTCATTCACTCACCGATAGAACTGTTTTAATTTATGAAAAAGCCCTAAAATCTTGAAAATGATGGCATCGACATCTAGGGTAGAGAAACTTAAGGATGACAAGAAGAAACCATTTAAGCTTGTTAGTAGAGGGGCATGTGCTGAACCAAAAATATAAGTTACATCCTAAGATAGCCTCTCAACCAGATGATTCTGGAGCATTCTCCCAAATCCCAGCTAGGGTTTTATTGGTCGAGGATGTTAGGTCCTATATACACTGCAAGATCTCAGAGATAGGAGATCTAGACCTTGACAATGCCTATAAGGCACTTTGTGATGATGGTGGCAAGTTCAAAGAAGAGCATAAACACTTAGAAGTGAAAGGACTGACAAATGCACTTCATTTCCCTAAGGTTTTTAAAATAGAATGGATTAAGATTGTTCTAAGCAGAGTCCATAATAACACTTTGTGGTTGAACAAACCAAAGGTTATAACAAAAGATGTTATACACACCGTGATAGGCTATCCAACAATCAACAAACCTCAGGCTCACAAACATCCTTCTCTTGCAGAAATGGAAAGGTTAATCGGTGCCAAATTAGACAAGAGAGCACTGAAGGTAAACACTATTACTGACGCAGAGCTGAAGTTTGGAGCTTGCGTAGTTGGATATAAGATATTTCAAGCTAGAAAAATGAACAGTATCTCTAGCACAACAATGAGAGCAGCCTATAAAATCATCAAACAGGGGAATAAGATGGATCTGGCTGAGATCCTATTGCATCAATTTGAGGACATGTGCACCATAAGGTCTTCATAGACAAACACATGTAAGTTTGGTTCCCTCATACTATGTATATTCTTCTACTTCGAAGAGTACTTTCCTTCAATTGGAAAAGTAGCATGGGACACAAGTAGACTGCTAACCATGTAGATTAGTGAATTCATTGAATCACTAGGTACAAATTTTGACAACGTAATGCATGAGTACTTTAAGACAATTAAGGATATGCTACAAGCAAGGAGTAGGATTCTTGAAAGTCTGATTGAGGAATGCAAAGAAGAGATTTGCTTTATGGTGGACACTGACTTCACCTACATTCAAGCAGTAGTCCCAAGGAAATCTTGGCTAGAAAAGCTTGATTATGAAATCAAAACTGGGTTAGCAATAAAAGGCATTAAGGCATTATTGAATGAACCCATTGACAACAAACAAATGAGGTTTGGTACCTATGAGGAAGCCAAACAGAAAACTAAGTCAACACTTATTGTCAAGGAGGTTGTAAAGAAGTATAAGAGGATGGTGAAGAATATAAAGAAGAACTTGAAAATATCTTCTGATGGAGAAGATGAAGAACATGGTAAGGAGGAAGAACAGATTAAGGAGGAAGAAACCGAGGGATATCTTCCCATCGGTAATATCGCAGACACAAATGAGTCAGAAGAGGACAAGTCTGATTCACCACCTCCTCCTCCAACCAAAAAGTCTAGAACAAGGAGCCAAACGGCTAAGGATACTAGTCCTTCACCTATGGTTAAAGGGAAGGTGTACAAATGGAAAGTTGCACCTCAAAGGGCCAAACAACCAGCTAGAACACCTAGAAAAAGGAGGAAGTATGTTCAGACAGATGAAGAACTAGAAGATTCAGCAATGGATGAACCTGACACTGTCAGAATAGAAAAAGAAAAAGAAAAGATTACATCACTGTCTAATAACATTGATGACGTATGTAAGTACATTTCTGAAGCTGCATCTATTAGACATCCAAAAATTAAGAAATGGTTACAATGGGATATAGTATACCAAGATAAGATAGAAGATGCACTGATTGCAAAAATGTGCAAACACTACTATGTTCCCATTCAATACACTTCACATGATGTTCCACAAGAACTTTTGGATAAGATATCCTCAAGATTCACATATGCACTCCACGAGGAGAAGAAGCTGAGAGAAAGAGTATTGGTCACTCTTTTACCGCTTGATTCCACAAAGGCAGAAATAAATGAACTTATGGAGAAGTACACAAAGAATTTCTCACCAAAAATGAGAGCTTACAAATTTCTCCAAGAGAAATTCATTGAGCTGGAAGCAGACACTCATCAGTTATGGAGTGAAATATTAAAACCTGCTGAAGAAAATAGTCCTGAGAAAGAAATTATCAATAAGATAGGTAAATCAACAATTGAGTTAGAAAGTGAAGAAGTACAGATAATAGGGCAGAAACAAATAGATATTACAGATGAGGATTGGTCAAAGGATGGCCAACATGATCAAAAATTGGATAGCCCCATCCACATTAACTTGGAAGATGAAGAAGTTGCCAAAGAGGAACTCACAATTAAAGGTAACTTAGATGTGGATATAAATGATGATTCATGGTTAGACAAAATTTTCAACACCATTACAGGAAAATACCCTACAACAGAAATCAAAAAGGATGAAGACATCACTGCTACAAGGGATAATACCGACGAATAGGACATAGCTATTGACAATGCAACTATCAATACGCCTACAAATATGAATATATTGATAGATGCTATTGATATATAGTCCAGCCAGGACAAATCATCTAAGAAAGATGATGATATACCCAAGGATGTGGGTACAGATGAAAACCCAGGTGCATCCAATACTCCAAAGGATACAGACACATAAAGGAAGGATGCCACCAATGAGCAAAAAGATATATCAAAAGAACAACAACAAGAGGAAGAGAAAACAACATAGGATACCTTGAAAAATGTTGAAGAGAAAGAGAAGAGTGAGGAAGTAAAGAGAAATGAGGAATTGAAACAAAAAGAAGATTCATCTGTTGAAATACCCAAAGGTACATGAGGAAATGTCTTCACCAAACTGACTGATAAATATAGAATAGGTACAAAAGGATGCCTCATCCTCTCTACACTCACCAACAAAATCAACACAATCACATGCCTTACAAATGGTGGTACATCAATCTACCACACAGCCAAAGAAGAAGAAGAAGAAAATAGTTAAGAAAGACATATTGGTTGTAACACTTGATTATGTCATTGAAGTTCCAAACTGGGACATTACCACTTTGGACAGTGACAAACTTCAAGAGTTTGGAGTGCTCTATCAGAGGAAAGCCATACAGAAGAAAATGATTCAAGAACACAGAGAAAAAATGACACTTGATGAGGCTAAGGAGATACTCCAACAATTTGTTCCTGAAGTGAAAATTGATGAAAATACTTCAATTAAGGAACATATTGTTGTTCTTACCGAAGCTATCACAGAGCAAGGAATAGAAGCCGACCAAGCAATGGAAGAACAAGCAGAGAAGAAATATCAATTCAAGTTAATTAATAAGATAAGCCAAGAAGTGGCATCGAACAAGGTCAAGCTCTCAGAGCTTAGTGATGAACTGGAGCCAATGATTGCTGAGGCAATAACCTTAGTTCAAAAGATGTGCACACTCAAAAAATTTGCAAAAGAGAACAGTGACAAACTTGCATAAATTGATTCCAATATCACAAAGAGCGCACAAAGCCTAACCTCACATGCCGACAACATAAAGGCACATCATGAAATAGTCATTGAGGAAAATAGGCTAAGGCAGGAAATATGGGATGCTGAGACCCAATTTAGAGGTGAGATCACAGAACTTCAAGCATATATCTTACCAAATCTCACAATACTTCAGCAACATATTTTAGAAGCAAGAAATCTAATAGCAACCCCGGAGATGTCTATAGTAGACAACATCTATGATATTCATGTAAGGATTTCACTAGATTGCATGGCTCTAGAAATGCTGAAAGAAAAATGGGAGAAAATGATGGAGGAAATCAAGTCCTCACATTCCCACCTTTTTGGAAAGTTGTAAGTACTTTTTTCCTTAGAATCAAAAAAGGAGGAAAGGCAATGTATATAGTTATGTTCAATACATATATCAAAAAAAAAGAAAAAGATAAAGGATATATATATATACTTACACTTAACGACATATACTTAGGGGGAGTCATTCAAATGACTAAGGTAGAAGTATACACAGGTGTACATACTAATACACTCAGTATGTTGCACATATCATGTTTTTGATACTAATGTCAAAGGGGGAGATTGATGACATTATTTTTCCATTAGTATACTCAGAGAAAAACATTGACAGAAAGCATTACCGGTAGACAGCAATCATTACCGGTGAACCACAAGCAGTACTGGTGAAATGCAAGCATACCCGACAGAACAAAGATTTTTGAGAAAAATCTAAGTATAAAATTGACAAGCATCACCGGTGACACAGTTTCCAGAACAACCCGACATGAACAGACAAGCATACCCGATGACATGTTCAATAAAGGAACATCGAAAACCAAGAACACCGACCGTCAGAACCGACAGTTAGAAAAGTTGCAAATTGTGGATCTGATTTATACACGGAGGATAAAGTAAAGTTATTCTATTTTGTAGAATTGTTTTTTGATTTTTATGATCATGCAAGCTTTATGTAAATTCTTTAAAGCATCCTAATGGATTTAAAGCATATCTAACTATAGATCAAGATCAATTTGTATATCTTGGATCTAGAGTTAATCCACGATGCATGAATCAAGAATTGAGCCTAAACTAGTATAAATAGATGTTCATACTCAATTGTGAGTACATGAATTCTTTATTATGATAGCCACAAAGAGAATCTAAGGAGCAGAAGGCAGAATTTATGCAAAGAGGAGAAACATAGTACATCAGTTTTTCAAGAACACACAGAGGCTACCGATGAGCAGATAAAAGTAATACTCAATCATAGATGGATGATTAATTGTATTTTTGGAGCTTTATAGGATCTGTTATCAGCAATTGAAGATTGCATATTCCATTAGATCAAAGACCTATGTAGTTTCATTCTAACAAGTGCATAACATCTAAAATCCTTTTGTAGAAGGTGGACTTAATCGTCCTTTATAAATCTCTTAACAGAGTGCACACTTAACAGTGTTGCCAAAGCTTCAAATGAAGTAGATCTTAACAGGTCTCCATTGTAATACTCCTAACAGGGTAGGTCATCAGAAGTGACCAAAATTGTAAGCCTTAACCGGCCCTTCTTATCTATAGATAGTGAAGTTTTGTAGGTAACAATCCCCACCGTAGTTTTTACTTCCTTAACAGGAGTTTTCAATGATATCATATCTTGTGTCATGTGTTATCTAATTTCATGAATGTTTTTATTATTGTTACATATCAAATGGAATGTATGATATGATTTCATACGCATAAAGAAAGATGAACAAATAGATAAGTTAAATTACAAACTGATGACTAAGGGTTAATGGGCTAACCAAGAAAAGTTTTAGTGGTACTGATTCACCCCTCCCCTCTCAGTACAATCATCTCAATATAATTCCAACACGCCCATGTTTTTTCCTTATTCCAGGTATTGGTGTCATGCTACAAAGATCTCAGTAGAAACACCCTAGAACATATATGATGGGAATCTTGGGGGAGATTCTTCCCTTCCCTTGTACTATACTAAGTCATTCTTAGGAGGTAAATTGGGTAGGCTTTTAGTTTTAATATTTGAATAAGATCTGTGGTATCTCCCCAATAATTTTGTACATGTGTGAGACACTTAAGTCTCTAGTGGACCATGTCATCTCCTTAGGAACTATTCTCCCAATCAGAACTATCATCCACACACAATTCCCGACCTTGGCAGGATAAGATACAATTTTTTTCAATGTATTATTTATATATCGACCGAGTTGTTTACAAGTTTAATTTCATCCCCTAAAGGGGAAACACTCCCTCTAGATAGGCCTCTCTAGAGGCAAGGATAAAATTGGCTTTCTCTTACACCAAAGATCCACGAAGGCAAGGGGATAGGATATGGCTAGATTTTTTCTTTGCATCACTTAAATTAATGGGTTCTAACCTATACTAAACAAAAAGAGAACCTTAAAGGGATTACTACTACCGAAAAAGGCTCTCCAAATATGAAAGACACACAATTTGTTCCAAATTTAAATCCTAATTAAGAATTTAAATACACTAAACTAAATGAGATAAAGAGCAATAACCACACAAAATCAAGATAAATCCTACCAAGATGTTAGTAATTTTTTTTCTCATTTGGTCTTGGAAATTCAAAAAAAAATTGCACCAAGTATAAGCATTAAGAGATAAGACTAAAAATCTTGCAACAAATAATATCTAAGCATAGATGTCAATATAGGGTGAAGACATTGATTAAGATTAGTAATCCCAAACTGATAGAAAATAGAAATAATGTTTAGAAACAACAAATATATTATCTCCACTTACCTATTGCAGGCATCAAAGTAGTGAGGAGATTTCAAATGATAGTTTAGTGTGGAGACACTAGATGACAGTTCTAGTTGCAGATGTTGATTTTCACCTGTTGAAGAAAAATTTAAAATTTGAGCAGTGTTTTGTTTTGTAAAATCTACTTCTTGAAAAAAAACCAAATGCTTATTGAATGAAATGCAGAGAAACAATAGAAAAAAAAATATAGAAGACACAAAATGATAATTCGGAAGCCTAACCAGCAGAGACGTCGATGCAAGATGAAGATATTGGATGGAAATGTAGAGGAGATGCCTCTACGCCAAATGTAGATGTTGAATCAAAAGTTTCTAACTTGTCTTCGAGAAAATGAAAAAAAATCGATGTTTTTTAGGGAAGGGGTCCCATCAAGAATGTAAAAATGTATGTGTGAGAATTCCAACTATATGTAGTCATGCGTAGATAAACAAAGTTAGTATAAAACATCTAATCTACACATAAAAGTATCACACAACCTATGATGAGCTAAAATGATAACCCCAAGACTCATTTAATTTTATCTTTAAGGATTTGCATGGATATGCTATCCAACACAAGATTATTCAATCCCCAAATAGATGCATGAAGAGAGGAGCATGATCCTAAATATAAACTAAAATGGAGAACTAGATGAAAACTTATGATGAAATCTATATGGAAAACTATGATTAGAATGATTAGCTGAAATGTAAGATTCTAGATGAACATGAATCAAGAGTAGAAGCTAGATGATATGGAAGAAAACTAAAAATCTAAGATGACAATAACTATAATATGAAGACAAAATCTAACACTAAGTGAGAAAATAGCATGAAATATAATGAAATATTGAAAATAAAATGAGCATTATAACACTACAATGATAGTGGATGATCAAATGAAGAGTTGAGGCCCCTATATATTGATTTTCAATAGGCTTGGATAAGGTGGATCTTATGTGGCACCCACATAGGAGCCTAATGGGATAAAGGGATCGTCATAAAGAAAGTAATGGCTCAATGATAAGTGTAAGAGGGTTGGAGGCCCAAAGTGAGTCACATGTGAGAATATTTCAAAGAAGAAAGGGGAGACAAGATGTAAGAGAAATGGATTGGGCCATTTTTGGAAAAGGGAATGGACAATTCCCATAGAAGGGGTACTCACACATGTTTGATAACCATTACGAGGTTAATTGGCATAGGAATGAGAAAATTAGGCTAACCAGTCTAGGATTAATTAGAGGGATAGGATTAAGGGGTATAATGATGGGTATAGATTAGGAAAATAAGCTAGGTTTAGGATTAATTTCAATTAACAAAGGTTTAGAATAAATAAGATAAGTGGGAGGAATAAATAAATTAGAAATTTATTTAAATAGGATTTAAGGAGAAACATGTATTAAATAAAATCTAATACATTAGATAAGTATTCAAATTAAATTTCAACACTTTAATAATATGAATCTAATTAATTAAATAAATTTAATTAAATAGGTAGAGGAATATAACAAGTATAATTAATTAATTAAAATTAACTATTGTGTTATAGGGAACATTAATTAAATTTAATTAACATTTAAAAGTGTCTAGGGACATTTTTAGACATCTACAGTGTTTCCTAGTTTACACAGTCTGGGTAGATCTCTCACCACATGAGATGAGCTTATTTTCACCAGATTATCAAAGTTTATATCACACATCCTCTGATTATAAAGCCAACTATCATCAATGTGAGATAGTAAACCTTATCCTTCTAATGCTTCCTCTAGCTATTACATGTTCGTTCCAGTTCTTTTCCTAATTGCAATTAGATCTTCTGATCTTTTACCAATTTCACAACCTTTTATTTTTTCAAATGACATCATATCCATTTTCATACATCTTCCAAAAACTTAATAAATTATGATACAAACCCTTCAAATAATAGACATTGTCAATATGATGAACCATAACTAATTGAATGTTTGAAGATGTTAAGTTGATGATCACTGAAATGCAGAAAGATAATACAAGACATTATATCAGTTAATGGATTGTATTGTCATTGATGCCAAGTTAATATAATCTGATTAGTTAGATAAAAAGTATCAAAGAATTCAAAGAACTAGATAGATAAAGGTTATGCGATCAGTAATCCATTAAATTTTAGTATTCACAAAGTGACAACAGACACTGACACACAATGCACACCGACGGATAGAGAACCCCGAGAAGAAAGTCACAGTGATGCCAGAGAAAGAAACCTAAAAAGCATTACAAATGAGAAGAATCACAAGCATTACCAATGGGAAGGACAAACAGTGTTACCCGATGGACTGTTAGGAATAAGGTGTCTCAACCTTGGATAATTCCTATTCTTATTATTTGTTTTGTAAACTGTATTTCTTGCAAATAATGTTGATATGTCGGCATCTTGAATTGTGTGTAAGGAGATCATGGCTAAAACGGTTATGACGGATTCCTATGACACGTAAGAGCTATGTCAGGAAGATTCAATGACAGGTGAAGACATGTGGCAACTGATAAATGTGAGTACTGTACACTCTTCCCCAATTGTGGGGTTCGAGACATCGCCCCGAAAAAATTTTTGGGTTTCCTATTTTCTCGGAGAATGGTAAAAACCCTAATACAGTTATCGTTGGGAGTAGCCCTAAAAAGTGAAGCGCATGATATAAGCATTTTTTAGGGTTGCGAAGAGAAGCGATGCGAGTGTATTGTTGGAATGTTTTATGCTGCCGTGATTTGTCTTCAAGGGTTTTGAAGTCTTCTGAAAGAACATGCATTGCAAGTGTATTGTAAGCTGTAATAGTTTTGATCAATACATTGTGTAGGTTTTGGAGTGCTGGGGTTTTTTACCAAAAGGTTTTCCCCAGGGTATATCGTTTTGTCATTCTCTATTTTTCTTTATGCATGTTATGTGGTTGCAATATCTTAGTTAAAGTAGTTAACGAATCTGAAATTGTAAGGGTTTAAAAGAATTTGCACAATACTTTCCTATAGAGATTAGTGTAGGAAGCTGTTTCCGCACCTGAGTTTCCTTACATGGACAAACAACCCCGACGGACATGCCTGAGGAGAACTAAAGTGCTGACAAAAGCTAACAAACAGTTAAACATGAAAAATAACTCAAGTTCAGAAACAAAAAAAGACTTAGCTAGCAAAAGCTAAAGAAGGATTTAAATGGTTGTTAACATTGTTTTCATCGACAAGTTAGAAGCCAGAGATAGGAGAGAGTTTTAAAGTATTTTTATTACAGTTGTCAAGAAGATATCTACGAGATAAAACTGAAGTATTTTTTTAAAGCAAGATTGGCTAGAATTGTGGATCGCGCCAAGAACAAGAAGGTAAAGAACTTAGAAATGGTTGAATCATGTCTATAAAGGGAAAATATAATTCATTATAAATTAGGGGAGTGAATAGAGAAGAGGATGCTAAAGAGAAACTGATGAAGAACAACTTCATACAGTCCTGATCAATCAAGCTAAAGAACAGAGCTATATTTTTGTAGACACTAAGAAATAGAGAAGCAAATCATCACCAAGAAGAAAGAAGTGGAGAAAAGGTTTTGAAAAGATACATTGATCATAAAGGTATAATGAACTTACAATAGATCTAAAAATCTCCAAGTCTATAGTTGTATATGTGAATAGATCATTTACTATTTCAATTTAACCATTGGATCAGAAAGTTTGTTAACCCAACAGGACTTAACAATCCTTTATATATTGAGATACATCCCAAGGAGTATCAAAAATTTTGGTCATGAAGATATCATAGAGATTTTAGATACCAATTGACAAACTAAACTGGGTTTGCTCATAAAAGGTAGCATAGAGATGCCCGATATCAAGTGAAAAAATATTCTATTTAAATCCTCTAACAAGGTCACACCTAATAGTGTGTTTGTAACCTTTAACAGGTTTGACTCTTCACTAAGCTCACTTCTAGGTTGACTATAACCTTTAACAGGGTAAAAGATCTGAAAATGGATATGATGTCATTTAAAAAAAAAAAGGTTGTGAAATTGGTAAAAGATCAGAAGATCTAATTGCAATTAGGAAAAGAACTGGAAGGAACATGTACTAGCTAGAGGAAGCATTAGAAGGATAAGGTTTACTATCTCACATTGATGATAGTTGGCTTTACAATCAAAGGATGTGTGATATAAACTTTGATAATCTGGTGAAAATAAGTTGATCTCATGTGGTGAGAGATCTACCCAGACTGTGTAAACCAGGAAACATTGTAGATGTCTAAAAATGTCCCTAGACACTTTTAAATGTTAATTAAATTAAATTTAATTTAATTAATGTTCCCTATAACACAATAGTTAATTTTAATTAATTAATTATACTTGTTATATTCCTCTACCTATTTAATTAAATTTATTAATTAATTAGATTCATATTATTAAAGTGTTGAAATTTAATTTGAATACTTATCTAATGTATTAGATTTTATTTAATACATGTTTCTCCTTAAATCCTATTTAAATAAATTTCTAATTTATTTATTCCTCCCACTTATCTTATTTATTCTAAACCTTTGTTAATTGAAATTAATCCTAAACCTAGCTTATTTTCCTAATCTATACCCATCATTATACCCCTTAATCCTATCCCTCTAATTAATCCTAGACTGGTTAGCCTAATTTTCTCATTCCTATGCCAATTAACCTCGTAATGGTTATCAAACATGTGTGAGTACCCCTTCTATGGGAATTGTCCATTCCCTTTTCCAAAAATGGCCCAATCCATTTCTCTTACATCTTGTCTCCCCTTTCTTCTTTGAAATATTCTCACATGTGACTCACTTTGGGCCTCCAACCCTCTTACACTTATCATTGAGCCATTACTTTCTACATGACGATCCCTTTATCCCATTAGGCTCCTATGTGGGTTCCACATAAGATCCACCTAATCCAAGCCTATTGAAAATCAATATATAGGGGCCTCAACTCTTCATTTTATCATTCATTATCATTGTAGTGTTATAATGCTCATTTTATTTTCAATATTTCATTATATTTCATGCTAAATGACTATAACCTTTAACCATTTTTAGAAATGCAAACATCTCTACCTATTTGAACTTTATTAGAAAGAGGATCATAAACTCTATATCCTTTAGTGTTTTCAGAATAGCCAACAAATATATGAGGTGTTGATTTAGGATCTGACTTTCTTCTTTTCTGTTTAGGTGTGTGAACATAAGCAGTTGAACCAAAAATCCTTAAATGAGACAGATTGGGTTTTCTTCCTGACCAAGCTTCCTTGGGAGTTTTATTTGGTAAGGCCTTAGTAGGAGTTCTGTTAAGAAGGTAAGTGGCACATGCCATGGCTTCAACCCAAAATTTATAATCCATATTTTTAGCATGTAAAAAACATCTAGCCATTTATACTATTGTTCTATGCTTACGTTCTGCCACACCATTTTGTTCTGGTGTATAAGGAACGGTAAGTTCATGTTTGATACCAAAAGATCTTAAGTAAGAATGGAAAGCATGATTAACATATTCAGTACCATTATCAGTTCTAAGAATCTAAATTTTACAACCACTTTTTCTTTCCACAAAAACATGAAATTCAGCAAAAATATCAAGGACTTGATCTTTACTATGTAGGAAATAAATCCAAGTTCTACGAGAATAATCATCAAAAAAAATTAAAGCATATTTAGAACCTAAAATAGAAGTATTTTCCATAGGACCTAAAAGATCACTATGAATGAGTACTAACTTATTATTAGCTCTCCAAGATGATTTATGAGAAAAAGATTCTCTATGCATTTTACCACTCATACATCCTGTTAGCACTGTGTTGAAATTTTTTTTAATCCCTTGGTCTTTTCTTTTCCCGGGCTTTCCTGTTTTCAAATCTTGTGTTTTACCGCTCAAAATAAGTCAATCACTTTTTTGAAGTCATGTTTTAACCTTAGTCGCTTGGTCGCATTGGTATTCTTGCAATCCTTTTAAGTTGTGCGAGTAGGCGACGAACTGTCAATGAAGAGAGTCGCGCAATCGTGAGCTGTTTGTGTCAAATTTTGGTCTATGTGCGAGTGAGCGGGTTCATGTCTTAAAGCTGTAAATCACGCAGTCACGATGCTTTTTGGAAGTCAAGTTCTAAGTTTGCGAGCGGGCGACGAGTAAAAACATTGTGTATCGCACAATCACGATGAGCCCATGTTAAGCTATCATTTGTCTGCGAGTGAGCGGGTCTTATGTTTGTAAAGGTTAATCACGCAGTTGCGATGCCTTATTGAAGTTAACTCAAAGGTCAGTGAATCAGCGACAAGTTAAAGTTACGTCTATCACGCAGTCGCTGAAAGATTTCACTGTCTACCTCAAAGCTTCAGCGACCGAGCGAGTATTGTTAAAACTTAAGCAGTCGCATCAGGCTTTTGTATCAATGTTTTGAGTTGCGCGAGTGCGTGACGAGGTCATGTCGTATAGCTGTCGCTTACTCGCATAGGTTTAACTCATGTGTTTTTTGCAGAGCGAGTGCGCGACGAAGGTATAAAACAAGGAAATGAAGCTGCATCGCCGAGTCACACAAGTACTTTTCAAGTTTCATGATAGTCCACGACCGAGCGACTAAGAACCCATTCAATGCCTCGCTCACTTGCTAAAGCTTTGAGGTGATGAAGGTCAGCTCGCGAGTATGCGACGAGCAAAGAAGGAAGGATGTCATGCACTTGCTAGTCAATGCAGATGATCAGAAAAGAGCTCACGAGTGGGCAATAAAGGAAAAAATGAAGATGTCGCACACTCGCAGTCTATAATAAAATGAAGTTTTTGGGCTCGCGAATTTGTGACTGAGAAAAAAACAATGCATCGCTCACTCGTGCATTAGATGATAGCATAAATAAAAGGATAGCGAGTGAGCGATTGGACAGATGTATGAGTTAAAGAAGATGAATATCGCTCAGTCACTCAGTCAATGAAGACAAAAGGAAATCAGCTCGCGGATATGCGACGAGCAGAAGGGAGAAAAGCATCACTCAGTCGCCCAAATCAAAAAGTGCATTTTAAAAGCTTGCGAGTGTGCGATTAAGGAATAGATGAAAGAAAGGATGCATTCTCGCTCAGTCACCCAGATTCAGATGACATAAAAGATGAATTTGCGAGAGTGTGATGAGTAACAAAAGAAAACATCGCTCACTCGCATAAAAAGAAAAGCCAAAGCATGACAGACAATGAGTACGCGATAGACTTAAGATTAAGTCAAGAGCTAGGTCATCGCTCACTCGCGGGAGATGAAAAGTTGAGCAAGGATGGACTGCAAGTATGCGACCATTTAGGTAACAAGGATGTGTCGCTCACTCACAAGGGTATTTCTAAAAGTGAATAAAGTGATGAAGTGCTGGCAAGTTCAGGCTGACGAGTGCCAGATGGGAAAAAGCGTACACTCTCTCTTCCAGGTAGGATCTAACAGTGCAAGTTGATCATGGCATTAATGACAAAATGAAATCTTTGTGACAGTTCAAGCGCAGGAATTCGGATTTCAAGTTGACAAGACACAGTCCTTAATGGCTATAAGTGTAAATGATTGAGTTGGATTCTGTACAACTCTCATTTCTGCATTCTGAGTTTTCTGCGAAGAGTAAGGAGCTTGTTTATTTGGAGTTGTGCCTCTGAGACAGTAGAACTCAAAAGAATCAAGATGAGTCAAGCTATTGTTCCCACCATCTCACAAGGGTCTGAGAAGAAGAAGGAATTTGTGCAAAAGAAATACACAGAAGAATTTGTCAAATTGCTGCCTGGAACTCTGAACACAAACAGCACGGATTGGGAGGAATGGAGCGACAAATGGTCTGAATGCAGAAATCCGGTAACCCCAGGCTATTCCAGTATTTCTTTATTTCATTATTTCTGGAACAATAGGGTTAAACCAGTCCCAATTTGCAAT
>MU228172.1:1155781-1176014 GCA_018584345.1 Thuja plicata
TAGTGAGTAATGAATATCTAGGAGATGCAAATTGATAAAATTTAAAGAGATTATCATCATCCAATTTAGCATTAGCAACTATCTGATCAGTATTGGGATCAATGATATGGAAAATATTTTTATGAAAATCAACCTTATAATCTTGACATAATTGTGGAACAAAAATAAGGTTAGCTTTCAAATCAAGAACATAAAATACATCATGTAATTTACCGTTTGGAACAGAAACATTACTAGTTCCTTCAACTTGACAGTAATAGTTAGCAGCTAAAGAAACAGGAATATTCATAGAATCAGGTTGCAAAGAATCAAAGACTTCCTTATGAGAAGTAACATGTTGAGATGCACCACTATCAATAATCCATTCAAGTCGTTTAGAAGCATTAAAACAGACAGTAAAATCAGAATGAGATTGATTTCCATTAGACTTTCCATTTGAGTAGTTTTGAGAATTAGGTTGTTCATCCTTTTGTTTCTTAAAACAGTTATGTATTGAGTGACCATCTTTACCGCAATAGGTGCAATGAGGCCTATTTGAATGATTACTATTATGATGTTTATTTGAAGGCCTAGAATTGTAATAATCATTAAAGTTTTGGCCTAAGCTATTATTCAAATTGTTTGTATTGTTTGATCTTTGATGATTTTGGTTATTTTGATTAGTGTTAGCAGATCTATTGTTATTTTGATTTTTAGAGACATAGGCATGTTCATGAGTTTTAATTATGCCAAATTGAATCAATTTTGCTTCCTCTTGACGCAACATATTTTGAAAGATGACATAGGTTAGTTGAGATGCTAAATTAGGAATTGCTAACTGAGAGTAAATATTTGTAATAAACTGTTGGAACTGTCTAGGTAAATATTTATGAATAATTATGTGGATTATTCTTAAATCAGAAAGAGGAACTTGTAAACTAGTTAGTAAAACTTTAATGGAATCAAACTTGAGCAAGAAATCATCAACAAAGTTAAATTCGGTATACCTGAGGTCTTCAAGTTGGTCTTGAAGATGAATTTTTTGAGTCTTGTCTGCACTATCATAGGTGTTTTTGAGGATGTCCCAAGCTTGATGGGCTTCTGTACAAGTAGAAATTAGGACATACAATTCAGGACATAAAGAGATCCCAATTAAACCAAGTGCTTCCTCATTTTTAGTCTACCAATTAGTTTGGTTAGCTTGAGGAGCAGTGGCTACTGGTTTGGAACTAGCATTAGTAGCAATATCTAAAATATGTCTGAATCTAAAGATGAAGGTCATGTGGATTTTCCATGCATGATAATTTATACTAGTTAACTTGATTTCTGGCATTAGTGTGGTCATAGTGAAGAAAAAAGGGTTAAACTATGAGACCTCACCCCGACCCATCACAACCTTACTGCTCGATCACACTTTGATACTTTATGTTTGGATACATTGATACACTTTTTGGATTATCCTGACAGAGACTCAAGATATTATGTTATGATGATGATTATATTGTGTGGATTACATTTTGATATGGATTAGACCTAGATCAGATGGTTGTTTTTTATTATATATGTTTAGATAAGTGAACTGATGAGAAGATCGAATCATGATTAGACTTGATTATTTCATGGATGTTATGTCATGATGATTATGGAATCGGTATGTTTTAAAATTTTTTGTATAAAAATTACAATTAGGAATTTAATCTTGCTATCAATTGATCTTGCTAATTATAAATTGAAAATATATATATTACATGTGATTTTATTATCTTGGACTACTGATGCTCGAGTTTAGTGTGCAGGAAAGAGAACCATGGAATTATTCAGAGAATCACAGCTAAACACATGTGAATTGAGTAAGCCAAGGTTTAATCCAATAAGGGATTGAAACCTCATTGTAATGTTATCCTTGTTGTAAACGTAATCTAAATGTGTGTTAACAATTTAATACTCATGTTGTTGTTTGGACATGTCATTGTGAATGTGATGTGTATTTTGTCTTGGTGTCGCTTGACACTTGTGTTGTCCATGTGGATGATGACATGTCAAATTAGGGCTTGGACAAGAATCACCAAACCTTATAGGATGCTATATTAATCCCACTTGCATATAGATGTCTTGTAAGGATCACATCAAGTTGGAACTCGGATTTAAACTTTAGGAGTACTTTGGAAGGGTCAAAAGTGACCCTAGAGTGTATTTTTGGCCAAAATTAGTTAACCCTAAGGGGGTAATTTGGGTTAGCGCTAGTTTTTACCTATGGAGTAAACCTATATCACCATTATGGCCCTCCAAAATACCTACCTTTCAAAAGTCACGAAAATAAAGATGGCCACTTGCATTGACTTGTCCCACACTCCTTACTAAACTCACAATTAAGAGGGGAGACAAGGGGGAAGGCAAAAGGACTTGTGGGCATGTCTTATTAATTGCTAAGTCTTGGGTACACTTCTAGGGGCATTTTTAGAAGATTTGGAGAAACTTAGTTGGTGTTCACCCACTCTCCAATTTTCGAGACAACTAGGTTTGGAGAAAGAAAATGAAAAGGGATAAGGGCTCTTTTCAACCATACTATTGCCATTTTTCTTGGACCAAGGTTGGTGGATTCTTTCCATGAAGGAATGCTCTTGAACTTAATCTTTGCATGTTAATGTTTGAATGAATATGTAGATCTTGTTTGTTTTATATATGTAATCTTGTGAAATGTTGTTGTATGTAGATGTTGATGTTATGTGTGGGTTTGGGAAGCATTTGGATTTTGTTTCATCTTTTTCTCTTTTGGATTTGGGAGTATTGTTCATGGGAGTTTAAGGCATTACTCACCCTTTGCAAAGGGAAGAAGTGGCCTTGGGTGAAGGGGTTAGTTGGGCTCTCCATTGTAGCGAGAGTCTCTTCTCTTGGAGAAGAGGGAAATTTTCATGGAGGCTGGGCTCTATGAAGCCATGTTGTGAATATTATTTTGGTATAGAAATGACCAAATGTGTATATAAAAGGAATTCTAATTTTAGCCTTGGAAAGGCATGGGAGAAAACTCTTGTTGAGAAATATGAATGCAATGGAATTCTCCTCCTTGGAAAATCTCACCTTCACCCTACTTCAATGGGTTTGGAAAGCCCATTTGTGAAACCTTGGTTGGGAGTAAATTGTTGTGCGTCTATGTTAGTTGTGAAATTGGAATGTGTTGCCTTGTTTAGTCTTGGTTCTCCAAGCTCGAGGGTGGTCTCTTTGAGGCCTTGGTTGGGAGGTGAGCTCCCATGGTTCCCTTCATGTTTTATTGTAGGTTTTTGAAATCAAGTTGGAAGTGGAAGATTTTGAAAGAAGCCTTCTTTTTGGATTGTTGAGAAAGAACAACTTTGTAGTTGCATGTTTACTCCTTGTGATTGAGGATCATTTTTATTAAATGTTGTAAAGTTCATTTGTAAGCTTGTTGAGAAAAATGTATAAAGCTCTCATTCTTGTTGTAATAATTTCATAGCATGTAAACCTTGTGCTTAGGTAAGTATTGAAACCTCTATTGTATGTAATTTTAAATTTCTAAATTAAGAACATTACATGGTTCCTTGTAATTTTGAAATTTTAGCTTAATTAGAGAAATACCTCATTCTCAAAATTGCATTTTCACCCCTTAGAAAGAAGTGATTAAATTAATAAACATAGTAAGTCATAGAAATTGATGTAATAATGAAAACAATTACCTATTATTAGTGATCAAATTTTAATTGAATAAGGTTTGGGCAACAAAAAATAAATAAAATAATCAAATTGCATAAAACATTCCTAGAAAATAGAGCATAAAACTCTCCGGAAAATGTATGGGGAGGGATTTAATTCCCTCCCCTTACACAGAGAATATTCCATTATAGATCCCATTCCTAACTCCCCTTTATTATCCCCCTAAACATACCTTTAGTTACCCTCTTAATACTAATTATTAACTTTTATTGAGAAGGCTTAATGCCCTTCTCCCATCCTCGTGGGCCCCACAATATATTTCCCTCCCATCTTACCTTCCCATGTGAAATTTTGGGAGACATGATGTTAATTCTCTTACCATGTTTTGACCCTCCCCATTCGATGCTTATTGTTTCTGACATGTACATCCCCTAGGACAATGGTCTATATCATAGTTTAAAACATGAAGTAAGTGCCTTGGGCTCCACCTAAACTTTGGAATTCGCATGCCCTTGACTTTGCTGCCACCTAACCACCTTTTCATCCGAAATTTTCTTGCATGGGTTCTACATTTTGGGGAAGTAAAGTACTTGTGGTGGTCTCCACCATCTCTATACCATGTGTAAGTTTTGGAGGAGACCTCCCTTCCCTATGTATTTCGCAGCCTTGGGAGCAGGGATTTGGGTATTCATTCTCTCCCCACCCACTTGCTGAGGTGAACTTTTTATAGGTTGCTAATTAGTTATGTAGGCTAGGTGATAGGATGCTAGTTGCTAGGTAGTTTAATATGTTAGGATATAGGTAGTCTTAGGTAGTTAATTTGTAATTAGTATATTTAATAATATAATTAAACTTAGTTTAGTATTGTACTTTTTATTTAAATAATATTATATTCTCTCCATTGTGGATGTTATTAAAAATGGGATATTATATGTAAATAGGTTATGTTGTAAATAGATTTAAATTTTGAGTTATGTTATTTAAATTAAGTGGTCCCACCTAATAGAGGTATTTTCATTTAAATTGTGTTAATTAATCACTCGATTTGAAACCTTGGTTATGTGTGAAAAATATATAGAATGACTATACGTTATGGATGTAAATTATCCATTGTTTAATTTTAATCATGTAAATTTGTTAGATATAGTTTATTTAATGGTGTAAGTTAATTATTGATAAATGGATGTAGTTTTTATGTAAAAGGAAAATTTAAATAGATCTTAATGTCGATAAATTGAAGTATGTTGCCTATGTGTTTAAAAAGGTTAAAGGTATATGTAAATTATCTACTTGAATCAATTTAATATTATATTAAGGGATTTCAAGACTATAGTTGTATGGAAAATTTTATAAGAGAGTTTAATTGTTGTTAGGAGGATAAGGATTAGATTAGGTTTTGATTATTGAATTTTAAACTAGTGGTTAATGGTCGAAAGTAAATTGGGACTAGAATTTTTTGAATAAGTTGTAACTAAGGTTAGAAATTAAATGATTACCAGGATGATCTATTTCAACGTATGACTCTTAACAATAGATTATCATCATGATACTTTACATAGATTAAAACTTGAAACTAGAGTTAAACCAACTAGATCCAGGTATTCTCATATTCTGTATGCCTAGTTGATGCTCTAATTTAGCATCTGTAGGTGATGTACCCCTAATTCAACTTATGCATATACCTTGCAATTTGAAGACAACCTTTACCGAGATATCACCTTACCTCAATACATCCCTGTTAGTGGTTTTCACTTGCGTATTAAAAAAAATTTGTATGTGTGTTTTGCCCTAGTTTTGGGCATGACATAAACCAAAGCCAAAAGAGACTTAAAAGCTTGACAACTCTCTGTAAATTGTAACAAACTAACAACAAGTGAGAAATAACGTTAAGCTGTTATTATTTAACAGATAACATTAATCTTATGAATCTAAAACTTTTAATACCCAACTGATTAATAACTAAGAAACCACAAAAAGATTCATACAGAGAAACCGTTAAACTCTAAAAGAGAAAAGAGATAAAGTAGCTGAAAGAAATAATGTTAATCTATTATTGGTTAACAGATAGCACTATTGAAATGAATCTAACCAAAACAACTTAAAGCAATAATAAGGCAAGGAAAAAAAGAGAACTAAATAACAATCTATGAATTAAACAATTGAAGTAAAGAACCGTAACATATTTAAAAACTATAAGATTAAACTAAATCTATTTAAAAACTATAAGATAAAACTAAATCTAAAGATATATATCGAATAACTAAATCTATTTAAAAACTATAAGATTAAACTAAATCTAAAGATATGTATCAACTAACTAAATCTATTATTTGCAAGGGTCATAGGAGGAGCGGGCGGAGAGGATTGTGAAGATGCAGACCTCCACATTGATGTCGAGGGCTATGAGATTGTAGCAACTACTATCTTAATGCATTGGCATGCAGTCTGCTTGTCTATGAGGAAGAGGAAGAACCAGTGGGCGAGAATGTCGAGGAAGGGAGGAGTGATTTACTTAATGCATCTATAGTTTTGATATAACAAATTCACTGAAAATAACCAGCACAACAATCCAGAAAATTAGTTTGTGATTCCACAAAGCTTGATTTGGTTTTGCTGAAGACCGGAATGGTATTTAGAATCACAAAAAATGCCCAATACAGTAGATGGTTGTTAATGTATAAAAATGGCCAAAAGATGAGATGGGTGTTAATTTATTAATGCAGAGCGTTAACATTTTGATTGGATCTATTGTATCACACCAAGAGAATAAAATCCAAGGCTTGTGTTGGTGTTGGTTAACCAACAAAAAAACTATAGGTCATGAACGGGCATTAACATAATGTTCTCTCAAATTAGAAATGAATTGGGTCACATTGAAATTGATATTAAATGAATGATTTGAGCACCTCTTACTGTTATCTAATACTGCATCCATGAAATCAAACAAGAGATTGGAATTTAAGACAAAAAAGTAATAGCATGATCGAAATCAGTCAAAAAATAATAAATCAAAAGCATTTAAAGCACTATGAAATAGCAATGGATTTCTTGATCTGCTCTAATTAGGGACTAATGAGGATTTAATAGGAGAGTGTTCTACCCTACTTCCAGTTAATAGTAGAGTGTTCCACCCTGCACTGTTGAATGCCACAAGAAATTTGAAACTCTGTTCTCAAAATACAGTAGAAAATATCAATATTTCAACGCATGCAGATGAAGACATGAACATAAATATTATCAAATGCTCTGATACAGAAAGAGAGAGCAGTGAAAACAAAGAATGATAGATAAGCTTGCAAACAACGATGAAGGAAGTAAAAACTTGCAGAAGAACAAACTTGATTGAAAGAAATGAAAGAGGCAAAGCTAAATAAGTGAATAAAATGAATAAGTTATGCAGAATAAACAATGATGGAGGAGAAGGAGATTGCATGCAAATATGCAAGGATGAAAAAAAATGAAAACTGCCAGAAATAAGGAATAACCTAAAAAAAGAAAAGGTCACGCGAAAGGAAACATTTCAAATATCTTAAAAGATCCTTAATATAATATTGAAATATGAAAAGATACCAAACGATAGCAATATATAACTTAGATTTTTAAAAGAATTAATTTTTCGAATAGAGAAATTTTTTTCTCTCTCTCAAAAAACATAAATTTGCAATAAACTCTCTCAAGAGTCTCCGATATTGGAGTGAACCAAGATATGGTAGTTCTTTTACCTACACACTCACGAAATGATTAAACCAACCTGCTCTGATACCATATTAGAAAAATAATAATAAAACTAAAGATTAAGGAAATTATTTAATCCAATGAATTAGGTTTAAGAAATATTACTAGGAGCATACACCAATAGAGAGAAAGAACCAGGAGACAATATTTTTGAAGGGGTAAAAGCGTAAAAAAACCCCCATGAATTATGAAATGGCAAATGCCTAAGAATGAGAGAGAGAGAGTGAGAGTTAAGCTCATACAATAATATTTGAGAAGAAGAATTTGTCTTGTGTAAGAGAGAAGGAGAGCCATCTCTTTAATAGAGAGGTGAGGAGGGAGTTACATTGTAACTCCCATTTCTATGTATGCCACATTTCAATAGTGTGCGAGACAAGTGTAGGATTCCTCATAAGGAGGAATATCTAGAATAAGAAATGACAAGGAAAATAACTTAAAGGATACCTTGGTCTATCCTAGTAAATATGAAAACCAAGGAAAGATTAATTCTAACAACTCTTCACTGATCTCCCAAGTGATTTTTCCCTTAACAAGGTTTCCTTGTTAAAAATCCATGTGTCAAATGTGTTTATGAGTCATTAATTTAGTGTTTTGCATTGCACATAACTAAATCTGGATTGATTGGTATACACTAAGTAATTTATTGTATTTCATTAAATGAAAGAATTCTAATCAGTAAATAGAAAGAATAAGGTTTAACAGTGAACTCCGATCAGTATTTATTTGTTAAGATTATTTCAAGGCATTCATCTTATAGGACTGAAGATAACTAGAGGCTTAATATTGTGGTACTAAGTTTTTTGAGTTGATTTATTGGAATATTTTTGAGGCCACTGATTCACCCCCTCACCCCCTCTCCATTATTCTAACAATTGGTATCAGAGCTTGTGTGCTTAGAAAGGGAGCTTAACAACTCAAGCAAAATACCACAAGATGAACAAACGAGATGTGCCAAAGTTGAACAAAGACAACTTTGCATCATGGAAAAGTAGAATAAGACTCCACGTATCAGGTATTGGTAATGATGGTACTCAACACCTAGATACTGAATATGTCTTTCCTATAGGACTTCACACACTTGAGAAATTGAGAGAAAAGCATGAGCATAATTTTATGATGATAGAGCTTGCTTCCTCACTCTCTGATATTGAGTTTGAAGATGTCAAAAACTACACCTCTGCAAAGAAAATGTGGGACAAATTGAAGCTAGTACATGGAGGAGATGCTATATTACTAAGAGCTAAGGCATAAAGCCTAAGAGGGAGGTTTGATGACCTAAGGATGAATGAAGGAGAAAATATCACTCAGTATAGCTATAGAATCAAAGATATAGTCAATGCTATCCAAGGAGTTGGAGGTGTACTTGAAGAAGAGACAGTGGTAAGTAAAATCCTAAGAACCTTACTGCCTATATATGCTATTAGAGTATATTCTATACAAGAAATGAGAGAAGTTGCAAAAAATAATGTTACTCTAGATAGTCTGATTGGTAGATTGATTTCATTTGAGATGAATAACTTTGATAATAGTGTCTTACCATCTATAGAGTCCGCATTCAAATCTTCTTTGAAAATAAGTAAGTCAAGTCATAAACACACTATGAGGAATGATAGTGAAAGTGATAGTGATGACCAAGGACTTGATGAGATTGAAGCACTAATGAAAATAAGATTGCAAAGAGGCAAAGGAAGATACAAAGGTAAATTACCACTTGTATGTTATAACTGTAAAGAGATTGGACACTTTGCTGCAAGATGTCCTAACAGAAGAAAAGATGACAAAAGTAATAAAATAACATAAAAAAATATGTTTGATAGAGGTGATGATAGAGATTATCGAAGCAAGTGAAAATCTGAAAGAAGAGATACCTGAGACTACAAGGACAAAGAAAAGAAAGTTTGTTACCTGGCTGAGAACAGAGCTTGAGACACTAACACCAAATATGATGAAGACATTGAGATGGTATTTGTAGCCATGAAGGAAGATTCAGATGAAGAATAAAGGTATGTAGAGACTCCACTCATATCTAATGTTATTAAGAATGATGTCTATATTATAGATAGTGGCTGCACTCACCACATGACCGGTGATAAGCAAAAGTATGAAAATTTTGAGTGATATAATCGTGGATCAGTAAGAATGGGTAATGACACACCTTGTCTAGTTGAAGGTAAAGGAACCATAATGTTGAATAACGTGATCAAATGTGAAAATCTATACTGGGTAAAAGGAATTAATTGTAATCTATTATGTGTTTCACATCTAAATAACATAGGTCACCAAGTAGCATTTGAAAATAAGAAGGCAGAGATCTTCAATGAATCAGGAAGGTTGATCAGAACTGGTGAGTAGACAAAAGGTAACCTTTTATATCTTGATGATATAAACACCACTTGTTTAATGGCTAGAAACCAAGACATATAGTTGTGGCATAAGAGATTATTTCATGTGAATTTTGAAAATATGATAAAGATAAGAAATAAAAGGAAAGTAAGAGGCTTACCGAGCATGTCAAATCCTGATCATATCATGTGTAAGAATTGTCAAAAAGGTAAAATGACAAAGTCTAGTTTCAAGAGAAAAACCCATACATCTAATGAAATTCTAGAATTAATCCATATTGATCTATGTGGACCCATGAGGACAAAGAGTTACTATGGTGATAGGTATTTTTTTTCTCTTTGTAGACGATTATTCTAGAATCATGACAGTTATGTTCTTAAAAGATAAATCAGAAGCATTCAAGATGTTTAAATGGTATAAAGCTATGGTAGAAAAAAAAGTGGCAAGGAATTAAAATGCTTAAGATCAAAGAGAGGAGGGGAATTTACTTTAGATGAATTCACTAACTACTATAATGTGCATGGAATTAAAAGATAAGTTTCTACACCAAGAACACCACAACAAAATGAGATTTTTGAAAGGAGAAATAGATCCATTGTTGATTGTGCAAGAATACTGATGATTGAGAAAAGCATTACTCAAAGATTCTGGAGGGAAGTTGTCAGTACTATTGTCTACACATTGAACATAGTACAATCAAAGAAAGACGAAAAGAAGACACCCTATGAGCTATGGTATGGCTACACACCTAATGTAAGTTACTTCAGAATTTTTGGTAGTCAATGATATATTTTGAAAAATGATAGAAATGGTAAGCTTGACTCCAAAAGTGAAGAAGGAATCTTTCTAGGGTATTCCACCAAGAGAAAGGCTTATAAATGTCTAAACAAGTCCTCTAACAAAATCATTGAAAGTGAAAATGTCAGAATAGATGAATATGCAGAGAGGAATGGTGAGGAAAGAAGAAAAGAACTAGAAGAGTACAACAAGTTTGTTTACACTAAAGAACCTGACACTCTACCCGAGAAATAGTGTATCACTCTCAAGCAACAAAACATTGCACCCGAGCATCATGTTGCAATTACCAACAATTAGGAAAATACTCAAAATGATGTTCTGAGCGATGGAGATTAGAATGAAGGTCAAGAAGATGATCAAAATGATGAACACAGAACTGAACCAAAACTTTCCAAGTATGTCAGAAGACATCACCCACAAAATTAGATCATAGGAGACAAGAAGGCTGGATTGAGAACAAGAAGTAAGTCACTAAACACTAGATGTTTAATTTGTGATTTTGAGCCTATATCTATTAATATTGTACTTGAAAATGAAGAATGGGTAAGTTCAATGAATGAGGAAATAGAACAGATTGAGAAGAACAAGACATGGACACTAGTACCAAGACCAGATGACAAGAATGTCATCGGTACCAAATAGATATTCAGAAACAAGCTAAATAAGAATGGAGAAGTCACAAGGCACAAAGCAAGGTTAGTATGAAAGGGGCATGCACAAGAAGAAGGAATTGATTATGGAGAAACCTTTGCACCTATTGCTAGACTAGAAGGAGTTAATATGCTACTTTCTTATGCTACATTCAAAGGATTCAAGGTATACCAAATGGATGTCAAATCTGCATTCCTAAATAGAATACTGGAAGAAGAGGTATACATTAAACAACCAGAAGGGTTTATTGATCCAGATAAGAGAAATATAGTATGTAGACTACATAAATCCTTGTATGGACTGAAACAAGCACCTAGAGCCTGGTATGAAAGAATTCACTCCTATCTCATCAGCATTGGATTTGTAAGAACAAGTGAAAATAACAATCTATACTTAAAAGAAGATACTGATGATAACATTCTGATTGCTGAAATATTTGTTGATGATATCATATTTGGGGGTAATGATATGTTATGTAAATCATTTGCTAATGAAATGAGCAAAGAGTTTGAAATGTCTATCTTTGGGGAGATCAAATTCTTTCTTGGTCTATAGATTCTTCAACAAGATGTAGACATATATATCACTCAATCCAAATACATCAAGGAAGTGTTGAAGATATTCAAGAGGGAATATTCCAAGCCAGTTGGAAGACCTATGGAAACCAGATGTAAGATGGCAAAGGAAGATAAGTCAAATGAGGTAAATCAGACCCTATATAGATCAATGATTGGAAAACTAATGTATGTTGCTCATGCTAGACCAGTTATAGAACATGTAGTTGGAATAGTTGCAATATTCTCTACTAATCCAAAATAATCACATATGACTACTGTCAAGAGAATTCTAAGATATCTAAAGAACACCGAGGACTATGTCTTATGGTATAACAAAAAGGGTAAATTTGAGCTTCAAGTCTATAGATGCTGATTGGGATGGAAATTTATATGACAAAGAGATCACAACTAAAGGATCATTCTTCATGGGTGACAAACTTGTCACATGGATCAGAAAGAAGCAAGGATGCATCTCACAGTCTACTATAGAAGAAGAATATTGGGATACTACTGCAAACTGCTCAAATATTGCATGGATCAAACAATTACTCGAAGGTATAAATGTGAAGATTCTTAAACCAGTGATTATCTATTGTGATAATACCATTGCAATTAACATATCAAAGAATCCATTCATGCATGCTAAGACTAAGAATATTTCTATCAAGTATCATTACTTAAGAGAACAAGTGCAAGAAAAAGAAGTGATACTAGAATATGTTCAATCAATGAAACAATTAGCTTACATATTCACTAAGACATTGCCAAAAGATACATTTGAGTACCTAAGACAGAGACTAGGGGTTGAACCCCTATCCATCAGTCAGTAAGCTGACAAGGAGATTGCATCGGCCTGTACACAAATCAGAAGATCATTCATGATTGATGCAAGCAAAGAAATGGGATAGAAAGATACATCTATACACAGCAAGGTACTTATCTGCACCAAACACCATAAGTATTTATTGGCTAATACAGAGATATGTTGTTTATGGAAGGGAAATTCAAGTAGTATATTATAAAAAGGAGAAAGGATATAACTTTGGAATGCTCAATGTTTACTTTGGCATTGTTGTCAAAGGGAGAGATTATCCTGAGAAGACACAAAGGAGCGAAATTATATATAAATATGAAATATCCATCAAAGGGAGAAAATTATCATAAAGGAGAGATGTAGCCTGTAAATGAGAGAATATCAAAAGGGAGAGAAGTATCATGAGGAGAGAATATCATGAGGGAGATATAACTTATTGTTGTTAAAGGAAAAAGAGATTATCAAGGAGAGGAATAGTCAAGGGAGAGAACATATCAGAAACATAATTAGAAGCTGATACATCTATCCATTGAGGGATTGAAGATTGAAGAAAGCACTTTGCAAGAAACAAATCTAAGCTATATGAGCTTACCGAGAGCCATACATTTGTATTGGTTATAGAACAATAAGTTTGGTAGTTTGATTCAAACCACAACTCATATATTTCATATTGTATTAGTAATAATATAGTGTGATAATGTAGTGTGTTGCCATCAATACCAAAAGGAGAGATCGATGAACCATAACTAATTGAATGTTTGAAGATATTAAGTTCATGATCACCGAAATGCAGAAAGATAATGAAAGACATTAAATCAGTTAATAAATTATATTTTCATTGATGTCAACTTGATATAATCTGATTTGTTATATAAAAAGTATCAAAGGCTTCAAAGAACTAGAGAGATAAAGGTTATTCTATCAATAATGTATAAAAGTTAAGTATTCACAAAGTGACAACAGATAGATAAAGAACCCTGAGAAGAAAGTCACAGTGATTCTTGAGAAAGAAACCCAAAAAGAATTACCAATGAGAAGAATCACAAGCATTACCGATGCGTAGGACAAATAGTGTTACCCAACAGACAAACAACTGTTAGTAATAACTGAGAGGAGGGGCTGAATCAGTGGCCTCAAAAATTAATCCTTAAATTAACACTTCAAACCTAGTACCACAAATTATACCTCTAGTTATCTTCATTCCTATAAGATGAATTCCTTGAAATACTTATATCAAATTTCTACTTGTCAGAATGCTTTGTAAAAACTTCTTCTGTATGTTTACTGATAAGCCGTCTTTCTATTTACCAAAACACAATAAATAACTAGTGTATACCCATCAATCTAGATTTACTTAAGTGAAATGTAAAACAATAAAGTAATGACTCATAGACACATAAAACATGATTTTTTAACGTGGAAAACCTGTTAAGGGAAAAACCATTTAGACCTGTACCTCAAATTTTCACTCTTCTGAAGTGAGCTCAGTTAAGAGCCAACCCTATTAAAGGTTACAAATACACTATTAGGTGTGACCTTGTTAGAGGATTTAAAAAATAGTTTGTCACTTAGTATCTGGACTCTAATACTACCATCCTTGATCAAACACTCACTTGGCCTATCAATAGGTATCGATCATATCCAATGCTACTTTGTATGATCAAACTTTTTGATACTCCTTGGGATGTATCTCATTTACAAAAGACTTTTAAGTCCTGCTCGGTTAAGAAACTTGATGCTTCAATGGTTAAACTAAAATAATAAACTGATCTGTTCACACATAAAACTTGAATTGCATATTTTCAAATCTATTATAAGTACATTACCTCTCTGATCAATATAATCAATTCAATACCTTTTCTCCACATTTTTCTTCTCTATGATGTTGTTTCACTATTCGTTAGTGTCTGTAGAATCTAGCTCTTTCCTCATCTTGTTGATCAGGTCTGAATGAAGACTTTCTTCTCCTTTAGAATCTCTTCAACATCTATTCTCTTTTCACTTCTCTTCACCCCTTAATTCGTAATGAATTAGGTTGTCTCTTTATAGACATGATTTCACCATTTCTTGGCTTTCTTGATCTTGGTGTGATCCACAATTCTCGCCAATTAGATTTAAAGAAAAACTTTAGTTATATCTCATAGAGATCTTCTTTCAAACTGGACAAAGCAGCTTTAAATCCTTTACTTATATCCGGCTGTATCTTGTCGATTAAAAAAATGATAAGTATCAGTTAATTCTATTTTTAGCTCTTGACAGCTAAGCATTTTCTCATTTCTAAACTCTCTATTCTGTCGGTCAATACTTTAGTTAGTCATCAGTGATAACTAACTATTCTTTCAGTGTGACTTTAGTTGTCTTCGGGATCTCCGTCCGTCGGTTAACACTGTAATTATGTTTGTCAAGTTACTATGTGCTTTTATTGTTGGGAAAAACTATGACTTTGCTCCTGGGTAATGATTTTCATTTGCTCGTCGGGTAACACTATGACTTTTCTCTTTTACTTTGTCCATCGGTGTGCACTCTGTTGGTGTATACAGTCACTTTGTGAATACTTGACTTATATGCATTACTAATAGCATAGCCTTTGATTCATCGTTTCTTTGAAGTCTTTGGTAGTGTGTCCATGACCATATAGATTATATCAAGTTGACATCAATGAAAATATAATACATTAACTAATTTAACTCCTAGCATGATCGTCAACTTAACATCTTCAAACATTCAATCAATTATAGCTCATCAATCTCTCCCTTTGGCATTGATGGCAACACACTACATTATCACACTATATTATTACTAATACAATATGAAATATAACAATTGAAGTTTAGCAAACTACCAATCTTATGTACTATAACTGATACAAATATCTGGTCCTTGGTAAGTTCATATAACTTAGATTTGATTCTTGCAGCTTTCTTTCTATCTTCAATCCCTTTATTGAATAGATGTAGAATCTTTTCTTTTCCTGATGTGATGTGTTCTTCTTCTGTGTCAAACCCTCTCCCTTTCATTGTTCTCTTTTATTTTGATGTCTCTTGGGAGCAATTCTCTCCCTTTGTATGTACTCTCCCTTTCTGGTTACATCTTTTCCTTTGGATAATATGATGGATATAATCTCTCCCTGATATAATCTCTCCTATAATCTCTCCTTGAGTATAATATCTCCTTAAGGGATAATCTCTCCTTGTTGTATAATCTCTCCTATGGATGATGTGATAATGGATATAATCTCTCCCTTTGATAGTAATTCCAAACAAATATTTTTGACAGTAATGCGAAACAAATCCTTTCTATCCATAATATACTCCTTGAATTTCCCAATCCATCAGTAATACAATAACTCTAGTTCTCAGAGTAGATACATACCTTGTTGTGTATAGATTTATCTTTGAAGTCCATATTTTTGCTTGCATTAACATGAATAATATTATGATAATATTTAGGTTGATGCAGCCTTCTAGTCATTTTACTGACCGGAAAACAAGGGTCTGACCCATAGTCTCTCTCTCAAGTGCTCAAATGCATCCTTGGGTAGTGGCTTGGTGAAGATATCAACTAGTTGTTCCTTTGATTGTACATACTCAAGTATCACCTCCTTTTCTTGAACTTATTCTCTCAAATAATGATACTTGATGGAAATATGCTTTGTCTTACCATGCATGACTGGATTCTTGGAAATTTTTATTGCACTTTTATTATCATAATAGATAATACTGGTTTAAGAATTTTCATATGCATACCTTCCAGTAATTGTTTGATCCATGCAATATTTGAGTAGTTTGTAGTAGCAGAAACATACTCTACTTCAGTAGTAGACTAAGAGATGTATCCTTGTTTCTCATTGATCCATGTGACAAGTCTATCACCCATAAAGAATGCTCCTCTAGTTGTTCTCTTCTAATCATCAATATTTCTAGCCCAATCGGCATCGGTAAAGACCTTAAGTTCAAATTTTCCTTCTCTTCTATACCATAAGCCATATTCCTTGGTATTCTTTAGATATCTTAGGATTCTTTTCACAACAGTAATATGTGATTCCCTGCGATTAGCAAAAAATCTTACAACTATTCCTACTACATGTGCAATATCTGGTCTAGTATGTACAACATACATGAGTTTTCCAGTCATTTAATTGTACAAAGTCTGATTTACCTCTGATGACTTGTCCTCCTTTATCAGCTTACATCTAGTTTCCATCAGTTTTCCAACTGGCTTAGAATCTTTCATCTTTAATATTTTTAGCACTTCCTTGATGTATTTGGATTGAGTAATGAAAATACCTTCATCTTGTTGCATGATTTGTAGACCAAGAAAGAACTTGATCTCTCCAAACATAGACATCTCAAACTCTTTTCTCATTTCATTTGAAAATGATTTGTATAGCATATCATTGCCTCCAAATATGATGTCATCAAAAAATATCTCAGCAATCAAAATGTTAGCATCAACATCTTCCTTCAAATAAATATTACTATTTTCACTAGTTCTTATAAATCCAATACTTATGAGATAGGAATGAAGTCTTTCATACAAGGCTCGGGGTTCTTGTTTCAATCCATACAAGGCTTTGTGTAGTCTACATACCATGTTCATTTTGTCTGGATCAACAAAACCTTCTGGTTGCTCAATGTATACCTCTTCCTCAAGTATTCCATTTAGGAATGCAGACTTGACATCCATTTGGTATACCTTGAATCCTTTACATGCAGTATAAGAAAGTAATATTCTCACTCCTTCTAGCCTAACAATGGCTACAAAGGTCTCTCCATAGTCAATCCCTTCTTCTTGTGCATACCCCTTTCATACTAGTCTTTCTTTATTTCTATCGACTTCTCCATTCTCATTCAGTTTATTCCTGAATATCTATTTTGTACCAATGATATTCTTGTCATCTAGTTTTGTACAAGTGTCCATCTCTTGTTTTTCTCAATCTTCTCAATTTCCTCATTCATAGCACTGATCCATTCATTATTATCAAGTGTAACATTGACAGATTTTGGCTAAAATTCACAAATAAGACATTTTGTGTTTAGAGACTTACTTCTAGTTCTCTGATGGGTAGGTCACCTTTCTCTCCTAGACTCCTACTCTCTTCTAGGAATCTTACCTTGGACCCTATTCACTTCAGGATCCTCTAGACTCACACTTGAGTCTCTTAGGGTTACTCATAGACCCTAACCAGAAGGATTTGTATACTCCCTCTATCCTAGGTTTCCTACCCACCGAAGTGCTTCACTCTTCATCTTATCTTGCTCTCCATGACTGAATAAAGTCAGTCATACACCTTCTCCTTCTATCTCTCTCTCCTACAAGTTCTCTAGCCGGACCATTTAGCTCGCCTAGGACTTGTTTACAATTCTAACTAGCCTCTTGTCAATCCCAAACACGGAAACAGAAATAAAATACATGAGGGATGCTCCTTGACAGTCACACTCCATAGGATGGATTATAAGAGTCAAAAAGCATCCATGAAACTTGACTGAATTCAAAATCCTACTCTACAGAAGTCTGCGCACAACAGAAGCACACACAGAAAAACACATAAACTATTCTTTATTGAAAACCAAACAATTACAATGTAAACTCCAATCTTCTATGCTAGTCTCCTCAGTCTCTAACTTCTCCAACCACCTTACAATGGTTCTTCTCTCCATTTTAATAACGCGGCCTGTTCTTGATTCATAACCGTTTCTAGGTTACCTGTCGTCTGAAGATTCTAATTACTTTGGTTCTTCATCTTCCTCTTGTAACTGTCATCAAGCTCATCATCAGCAAAACTGTCGATGTGGATATCATTTACCTCCATGGCATTCTCTTTTATTTTGGCATTTTTTGACTTTTCATCTTCCATCTTCCATGTTGACAAGTCAACATATCTTTCTCAGCTTAGATTTGTTAGTCACGCTGTCGCGAGTCTTAAAATTTTGTGTGCGACCTTGCGATGCCCTGTTGTCGCATGCTCTCAACACTTCTGGATGAGCTGCCTATTGTTCTGTGAGTGGGCGATGCATCATCATCACGCGCTTGCAATGCTTGTACACGAGCTGACAATTACTCTGCGAGTGTGCGATGCATTGTAGTCGCGCACTCGCAATGCCTTGAACTGAGCTGATGATTAATTTGTGACTGAGTGATGCATCATCATCGTGCTCTCGCCATTGTCTTCCCTTAACTGCTGAGTACCTGACGACTTCGTGATACACGGTCATCGCACTGTCGCGCCCATTTCAAGCTGACCGCCGATAGACCGCCGACTGTGTGATGAGCTATTGTCGCGTTGTCACACCGGTTTTACACTAACCGTCCATCAACTCGCGAGCATGTGATACATTGTCTTTGCGTTGTCACGCACTGTTTCCGCTTAATTGCTAATCGCCTGCGACTGTGCGATAGACATAATTGTCATGCTCCCGCAACACTTAGAATATGTCTGCCGTTTGGCTTGCGACTGTGCGATACATGATGTAACCGGTTTGTTTGTTTAACCACCCTCGTGCTAGGAGTTATGAGCTGTTAAGGTTGAGGTGGATATCTGACTGCTAACCATGATCTGCTCCTTTTGATCACTCTGCAGATTACTAGGGCTTGGAGCTAAAACCATAGGGTGCTCTGCACCATACTCCCCCCCTCTGGGAAGGAAGAATTTAGTTTAAATTAGTCGGCAACAATGACGAACTAATTCCTTGCTTTATGCATTCTTCTTCATCCATCCATGTAGCTTCTGCTTCTGGTAACCCTAACCATTCGACAAGGTATTCTTTGTATACCCTGCGTCGAGTTGTCTTCTGCACTCATGAATCCAGGATTTTCTTTGCTTGCAACTTGGACTTAGTCTTCACCTGTATACCTTGAACATCTTTTCCTATTTCCATCTGCTGAGTAATCTCAGGTATCACTGGTCCTCTATATGGAATAAGATCCTGCACATTAAAAATAGGTGATATATCCAAATTGTTAGGTAAATCAATTTTATAGGCATTCTGCCCATACTTCTCCAATATCTTGCAGGGACCTATTCTCCTCATTTATAGCTTAGTAGGAATCCCCTTCTATAATCTGGCTTTGTTCAGATGTACCATTACCAGATCTCCAATTTTAAATTGAACTTCTCTCCTCCCTTCATCCACCTTCTCTTTTAATCTCTGATTTGACTCCATCAGATTCTTCTTCACCTGATCATGTATCTCCTTCATAGACTATGCAAAGTCATCATCATTTCCACTTATCACTCCCTGTCCTTTTAACTCTCTGAGTTCACAAACTCCACGTGGATGTATCCCATATACAATCTGAAATGGGCTTTTCCCTTTAGTTCTGTTAACACTATCATTATAAGCAAATTCTTCCTGTGGTAACACTTGATCCCAGGCTTGTCCATACTCCTTTGTCAAGCATCTAAGTAAATTTCCCAACACTCTGTTGATAACTTCTGTCTGACCATCTGTTTGAGGATGGTAGGCAGAACTGTGGGAAAAATTTGTTCCCAATCTTCTCCATAAGGTCTTCCAAAAATGACCCATGAATTTGACATCTCTGTCAGACACTATGCTTACTGCAAAACCATGAATTCTAACTATTTCCTTGAAAAATAAATGAGCAATATGACTGGCATCATTTGTGGTCTTACAAGGTATAAAATGACTCATTTTGCTGAACCTGTCTACTACAACATAAATGCTATCAT
>MU228172.1:1179045-1198667 GCA_018584345.1 Thuja plicata
CCTTCTCTTTCTCTTTCTTCTTGGATGAATTTCCACCAAGTTAAGGCTGCTCCTCTCAATCTAGACTTAGCAACTTTCACTTTTTGTGCTTCAGTCACTCCTTCACAATCAAAATGATTCTCCATTCGTTCAATCCATTCCATTACCAGTTCAGAATCCATTTTTCCAGCAAGTACTGGTACTCCGTCCAATGCCTTTCCACCTAGAGCCTTGATAGCCTTTAAGAATGGTTCTTTTGGCATGGGAGGATCTGGTTCTGGTATAACATCCTCCTCTACAACATCTTTTCCTTTATTGGAACTCTCTGCTTCTCCAGTCACTTTATCAGCAATATCCTCCAGTTGTTTTCTCATTAACTCTAGAGTTTCTTCAAGGAGTCTATTTCTCTCCTTCTGCTCATTCACCTCTTTAGCCAGCTCTACATTTGTCACCATGGCTGATTCTCCTACTGATTCCTCAGTACTTTGAAACATCTACAAATTTCAAACCCAAATATTTAACTTTCTCTGATACCAATCTGATGGGGAGGTCACCTTACTATCCTAGACTCCTACTCTCTTCTAGGAATCTTACCTTGGACCCTATTCACTTCAGGATCCTCTAGACTCACACTTGAGTCTCTTAGGGTTACTCACAGACCCTAACCAGAAGGATTTGTATACTCCCTCTATCCTAGGTTTCCTACCCACCGAAGTGCTTCACTCTTTATCCTATCTTGCTCTCCATGACTAAATAAAGTCAGTCATGCACCTTCTCCTTCTATCTCTCTCTCCTACAAGTTCTCTAGCCAGACCATTTAGCTCGCCTAGGACTTGTTTACAATTCTAACTAGCCTCTTCTCAATCCCAAACATAGAAACAAAAATAAAATACATGAGGGATGCTCCTTGACAGTCACACTCCATAGGATGGATTATAAGAGTCAAAAAGCATCCATGAAACTTGACTGAATTCAAAATCCTTCTCTACAAAAGTCTGCGCACAATAGAAGCACACACAGAAAAACACAGAAACTATTCTTTATTGAAAACCAGACAATTACAATGTAAACTCCAATCTTCTATGCTAGTCTCCTCAGTCTCTAACTTCTCCAACCACCTTACAATGGTTCTTCTCTCCATTTTAATAACGCGGCCTGTTCTTGATTCGTAACCATTTCTAGGTTACCTGCCGTCTGAAGATTCTAATTACTTTGGTTCTTCATCTTCCTCCTGTAACTGTCATCAAGCTCATCATCAGCAAAAATGTCGACATGGATATCATTTACCTCCGTGGCATTCTCTTTCATTTTGGCATTTTCTGACTTTTCAGCTTCCATCTTCCATGTTGACAAGTCAACATATCTTTCTCAGCTTGGATTTGTTAGTCGCGCTGTTGCGAGTCTTAAAATTTTGTGTGTGACCTTGCGATGCACTGTTGTCGCATGCTCGTAACACTTCTGGATGAGCTGCCTATTGCTGTGCGAGTGGGCGATGCATCATCGTCATGTGCTCGCAATGCTTGTACACGAGCTGATAATTACTCTGTGAGTGTGCGATGCATTATAGTCACGCACTCGCAATGCCTTGAACCAAGCTGATGATTACTCTGTGACTGAGCGATGCATCATTGTCGTGCTCTCGCCACTGTCTTCCCTTAACTGCTGAGTACCTGGCGACTTCGCGATACACGGTCATCGCACTGTCGCGCCCGTTTCAAGGTGACCGCCGATAGACCACCAACTATGCAATGAGCTATTGTCGCGTTGTCGCACCAGTTTTACACTAACCATCCATCAACTCGCGAGCATGTGATACATTTTCTTTGCGTTGTCGTGCACTATTTCCGCTTAACTTCTAATCGCCTGCGACTGTGTGATAGACATAATTGTCACGCTCCCGCAACACTTAGAATATGTCTGTCATTTGGCTTGCAACTGTGTGATACATGATGTAACCAGTTTGTTTGTTTAACTACCCTCATTCTAGGAGTTATGAGCTGTTAAGGTTGAGGCGGATATCTGACTGCTAACCATGATCTGCTCCTTTTGATCACTCTGCAAATTACTAGGGCTTGGAGCTAATACCGTAGGGTGCTCTGCACCATTCTCATACCAGCCTTCTTGTCTCCAATGATCTAGTTTTGTGGATGGTTCCTTCTAACATATTTGGCAAGTATAGGTTCAGATATTTGTCTTTCATCTTGATCATCATTGTGTCCTTCATTCTGATCTTCATCACTTGCTACATCATCTTGAGCAATATCCTGATTGTCGGCATTTGCAGCCTGATGCTCAGGTGCAATGATTTGTTGCTCAGGAGCTCTACATTTTTGGTCGGGTGGATGGTCAGGTTCTTCATTCTAAACAAACATGTTCTATTCCTCTGGTTCTTTTGTGCTTTCTTTTTCATTCTTCTCTGCAAATTCATCTATCTTTACATCTGCACTTTCAACAATTTTTCTAGAGGCTTTATTGAGACATTTATAAGCCTTTCTCTTGGTGGAATACCCTAGAAAGATTCCTTCATCAATTTTGGAGTCAAGATTTCCATTTCTATCATCTTTTAAAATATAACATTGACTGCCAAAAAATTTTAAGTAACTTACATTAGGTGTGTATCCATACCATAGCTCATTAGGTGTCTTCTTGGTGTCTTTCTTCAATTGTACTCTGTTCAATGTGTAAATAGCAGTACTGACACCTTCCCTCTAGAAGATTTGGGTGATGCCTTTTTCTATCATTAATTTCCTTCCACAATCAATAATGGATCTGTTCCTTCTTTCAACAATTCCATTTTTCTATGGTGTTCTCAGTGCAGAGACCTATCTTTTGATTCCATGTTTATTACAAAAGTTAGTGAGTTCATCTGAAATAAATTCCCCTCGTCTATCTTATCTTAATCATTTCAATTCTTTACCACTTTGGTAAGACTCTATGTTTGGTAAGACACTATTATCAAAATTGTTCATTTCAAATGAAATCAGTCTTCCAATCAAACTATCTAGAGTAACATTGCTATTTTCTACTACTCTCATTTCTTGTATGGTAGGTACTCTAATAACATATGTAGGCAGTAAGGTTCTTAGAATTTTACTTACCACTGTATCTTCATCTAGTACACCTCCAACTCCTCGGATAGCATTGACTACCTCTTTGATTCTTGTGCTATACCATGTGATGTTTTCACCTTATTTCATTCTGAGATCATCAAACTTTCCTCTAAGGCTTTTTTCCTTGGCTCTCAGAACATTTTTATCACCAACATCTACAAGCTTCAATTTCTTCCACATCTGCTTTGCATTTTTGCATGCTTTGACATTGTCAAATTTAGCATCGGAGAGTGAGGAAGAAAGATCTATCATCATGCATTTGTGCTCATGCTTCTCTCTCATTTGTTCAACTATGGGTGCTCCTTTGGGCAACACATATTTAGTATCTAAGTATTGAGTAACATCATTTCCAATACCTGATAAGTGGAGTCTTATTCTTCTTTTTCATGAAGTAAAGTTGTCTTTGTTCAACTTGGGCACATCTTGTCTCTTCATCTTGTGATCTTTAGCTTAGGTCTTGAAACCTTCCTTCTAAGAACACAAGCTCTGATACCAATTTTTAGTAATAACTGAGAGGGGGGGGTGAATTAGTGGCCTCAAAAATTAATCCTTAAATCAACCCTACAAAATTAGTACCACAAATTATACCTCTAGTTATCTTCAATCCTATAAGATGAATGCCTTGAAATACTTATATCAAATTTCTACTTGTCAGAATTCTTTGTAAAACCTTCTTCTGTATGTTTACTAATAAGCAGTCTTTCTATTTACTGAAACACAGTAAATAACTAGTGTATACCGATCAATCCATATTTACTTATGTGAAATGTAAAACAATAAAGTAATGACTCATAGACACATAACACATGGATTTTTAACGTGGAAACCCTGTTAACAGAAAAACCACTGGGACCGATACCCCAAATTTTCACTCTTCTGAAGTGAGCTTGGTTAAGATCCAACCCTATTAAAGGTTACAAACACATTGTTAGGTGTGACCTTGTTAGAGGATTTAAAACATAGTTTGTCACTTAGTATCTGCCATCTAATGCTATCATCCTTGATCAAACACTCACTTGGCCTATCAATAGGTATCAAGCATATCCAAGGCTACTTTGTATGATCAAAATTTTTGATACTCCTTGGGATGTATCTCAATTACAAAAGACTTTTAAGTCCTACTTAGTTAAGAGACTTGATGCTTCAATGGTTAAACTAAAACAATAAATTGATATGTTCACACATACAACTTGAATTGTAGATTTTTAGATCTATTGTAAGTGCATTATCTCTCTAATTAATATAATCAATTCAATACCTTTGCTCCACACTATTTTTCTCTGCGATGTTGTTTCACTATTCATTGGTGTCTGCAGAATCTAGCTATTTCCTCAGCTTGTTCATAAGGTCTGAATAAAGACTTTCTTCTCCTTCAAAATCTCTTCAGCATCTATTCTCTTTTCACTTCTCTTCACCCCTCAATTCGTAATGAATTAGGTTGTCTCTTTATAGACATGATTTTAGCATTTCTTGGCTTTCTTGATCTTGGTGTGATCTACAATTATTGCCAATTAGATTTAAAAAAAAACTCCTATTATATCTCATAGAGATCTTTCCAACTAGACAAAGTTGTTGGAAATGTCATGCAAGATTATGAACTGAGAGGGGAGGGGTGAATCAGTTCACTTAAAACTTTTCTTCTATAGAACTCCTTGGTTAGAGGAAAAAACTATGGTAACACCATGATTTTTGGTCACGCAGAAATCCTTGGTTAGAGGAAAAAATTGCGGTGGGGATGACACCCACAATCCTTCACTACTGCAGTAAAAAGGTTGCTCGGTTAGAGCTACAATGTTTAGCTACTTCTGATAGATTACCCTGTTAAGAGTATAAAGACTTATGCAGTCTACCTTGTTAAAGGATTTCATAGATTCTTCTCTAAGAATCGTACCTTGTTAGAGGATTTACAAAATAAGATCTATAAGGATCTACCCAGTGGTGGGATTTACAAAATAACAAAAACAATGTATTCAACAATGCTTTGAACTTGTCTGAAATAATGCATCAATCCATTATGCTTGATCAAACTCTTTATGCTCTGAATTCTTTACCTCTGAATCAACTTGGTGATGTGATCATCAAACATTCCTTCTACAAATTTTGTACTCGGTGCTACCTCAAATACTCTTCTATTCCCCAATAATAGTTATAGCATTCATCAATTCCCCTTTTTTCTTTTCTATCTCTATATTCTCATAAGGATTCTTCACCTTTTAAATATCCTCTATTTTTGCCTCTTAATCTCCTTGATTAGGTTTTTCGCAAATCAATCTTAGTCGCTCGATCATCCTTATGATTTGTTGCCACTCAGTAAACCTCTTGACTATTACCTTGGAACTTGTTCCCTTCTTGGAACTCACAACATCTATTTTGCCGCTTAATCTCTGCCTTGGATCTTGTTCTTTATTTTTCCAGTTTGTAGATTCTATAACCAACTATCTATAGTGATCGTAGATTCTTCTGACATCATCTGTCAATTCATTAAATGCATTCTTATCAAGATTTGACTCATTTTTCTTGCTCGGTTTCCTTGCCTGCATTACTCGGTAAGTAAATACTTCAACTACTCGGTAACTGACTACTCTCGATGCTCAGTGTAAGTTTTCAAACTTGGTACTCGGTAACTGTGACCGAATAGTATTTCCACTCGATGACTTTTTTCGCTTACATTACCGACTGACTTCTCATACTCGATAGTATTGTCCATTTCCTTTACCAACTAGACTTGGCTGCTTATGACTTTGACAAGACTTATGACAAAAAAATGATTAAAGTAACAATCTCCCCCTTTGTCATTAGTTTGGCATTTTGACAAAAACTTCAAAGTCATCAATCAAAAGTCAAAAATTATAACTCCTCCTTGGTTAATAGTCCCTATGCACTATATACACTTCAAAAATTTTATTCCATACATTATCATCCTTTAATATATTATCTCACATATTATCCCCCTTTTTTGACAAAAGTGCCAAAATAACAATTACTTATCAAAAATGTACTTATATTTATTTTGGAGATCAGACAATGCTGACTCCCATGTCTCCTTCAGTGTCTGCATAACTATAATATGCTCATTTATGTCCACTACTAGACCTATAATTGTGTCAAGTGAACTCATCTCTAGCATAGTGACTAAGTCCTTTCCTTTCTTCAAATGTTTTTGCATAGCCTCAATATGTGGAATCAAAATGGCTTGCAATTCCAAAAACTCTATCCGGATTTTATGTTCCTCTTGTCTGAGTTCATGTTGTTGTCCCATGAGATGCTTGATCATCTATTAATATACTTGGATTAAACCTAGTTCAATAGATACATCATTTAGGTGTTCAGTTAACTCAGTCTCTACCGACTGTTCTTTATTCCTTATGTCCTCAATAAATTTTGAAATTTGACAAATTTTTTAAAATAATGAAAGAATTGTAGTTAGAGATTTCTCTATAGATGTACATAGCTTGGAAAGAGTTACCTTGTCTTCTGCTATGTGTTTCAATATTTTCTCCATTATTCTCTTTGTCAACTTTGGCTCATGAATTTTCAATAATGATTCGGTGGTATCCATGTTTGGTACCTTTATCTGTTGAGCAAGTTTGCCTACTTGCTGAATCAAACTATATTTTTCATTTATTGCAACATCAGGTAGCAGTGATTGAAATATGTCTTTGACATCTTCAAGAATGTCATTTTTCTTCCTCATTTCATCAATCAGCTTTTGTTGGGCTGCCTTCCTCTTCAATAGTTTCCCATATGATTCCAATTGCTCAGCATTCATGTTTGCAAAATTAGGAGGGGGGAAAATTATTTCTTCTGATAAGTCAATCTCCTCCTTCTTCTTAGTGTTCTTCTTATTCTTGTTGATTTATGGTGAGATAGATGCCTTAAGTGCATCAGTGGGAGACTTGTTTGTGCCTGCTATGCTCTTAGATTTCTCCTCCGACTCATGAGTACCTTCTATCTTTTCTTTTTCTTTCTTCTCTTCTTGTGTATCTTTATTCTCCTTCCCTTTCTCACTCTCCTTCTCTTTCTCCGACTCTTTCTTTTTCTCTGACTCTTCTTTGGAGTCTTGTTGCTTCTCTCCTTTGGTGTCGGTTGGGGGAACCGATTCATTTCCTTTTCTTTGTTCATTTCCTTCCTCGGTGGTCTCTGTACTTATCATAGGATAAGCATGAATTTTTTGTATTACTGGATCTGATTCTTTGGTTGGTGGAGTGTGATCTATGTCCATGCACTAAGTATTTTGATCTATTGTATCCATAGAATTTTCTTCCTTTGTTGTATCTTGTGCAGGATCCTCTTCTTCTGATGCATCTTCAACATTTATTTCATCAGCATCTTTGGTTAGGTCAATGGGATCCATTTGACCTTTACTGCCTTTTGATGATTGTCCTTTGGTAGTGCCCTTGGTTGGCTCGTCTTATTGAGACTTGGTAGTATCTAGCTTGAATATGTTTCTCCACATTTCATCTATTTCTTTCTCAACTTCTAAAATCTTATTGATCATTATTCTTAGTGCTTTGTTTTTCACAAGAAATCTCCTTGAATAGTTCTATAGAGATTCATCAATTTCTTGCACGGATAATTCAGGCATTGTCAAAACTAATGATCTTTCTCTTATTTGTTTTTCAGTAGTCAATGTATATTTCCACCTTGCATCTACCTTATTGTATAACTCATCATGAAGTTGGCTTGAAACTTCCATTGGTGTTATTCTAAATTTATTCAGTGTGAAAATAACAACATCTTCAATTCTTACCTGATCATTTTCACTCAACTACTCATATCTCAATTGTTTTACTCCATCAAAACCTTCATGTTTCATTAATGAATCAATCGATTCATCAAGAGTTGGTTTTGATGTCTTTTGTGGTACTTTGGGTGCCTCAATCTCCTGTTTCTGTTTCACTTTCAATTTGTAGCTTCAATTCTCTTCTTGGCTTTACAACATTTTTCTTACTCCTCACATATGTTTTCCCTCTTGGTTTGGGTATCTCGGTTTGTTCCTTTTCTTTTGCCTTTACTGAGGCCCTTGTGCTCCTCCCACTTGATGAGAGATTAGCTTTCGGTTTTTTCCTCTTCTTCTCAATTGAAGGCGATGCCTCTATTTCTTCCTCATCCTCTCCAAATTCAAGTTTCTATGACAACTCCCCAATCATTTTCCTTGTTTTCCTTATGGCCTTAGGTATCACTATACCATGCTTGATCTTTTCTTTAACTTCTTCATAGGTTCCATATCCGTCAGATTTCTTGTCAATGGGGTCTTTCAACAATGTCTCAATTTTTTGTGTAGCTATGTCAATATCAATTTCATATCCCATTGGTTGAAGCCAAATAGTCCTAGGCTCAACAGCCTTAATGATACACAAGTCGGTATCTACTTCAAAACAAATATTTTCATGATGTCTTTCCACTAGCTGGGGTGGAATCTTGAATCTTTTATGCATCTTTGCTTGAAACTTAACAAAGTAATCATTCATGATCAAATCAAAATTGTTTCCCAATCCTAAAATATATTCATTGATTTGATAAATGATTGGCCTATCTGTGCTCCATGTTACTTCACCAACTGATGGGAAAAAGTTCTAAAAATAGAAAAATATACATACCAATAGTGGACCAAACTTCAAAGTGTTTGTCTTGGCTCTCCTGATTGTGCTCATGTTGTCTTTAATTTGCCTCAACAAAATCTCACAAACATCTAATTTTATTCTTTTCTTCACAATCTTATAAGCTAGGTCGACTACTCCATAGGGTACACTGTCTACCCTAGATGGTTGGAAGACTTGGTAGGCAATGATGTTACATGCAAACTTAAGTTCTGCATCTTCTACCATCAAAATTCTCATTGCTCTATCATCCCATTGAGCTTTGGTCAGCTCACTCAACTTTACTCTATCAATCTGCTTGATTGCCTTTGGTCTATCTCTGATTGGTAGGCTAGTAATGATTTTTAGTACATCCTTGGTGATCTTTACTGGTTGCTCTTGCCACATAAATTGATCATGTACTCTCAGCAGATGAAGGGTAAGCACATATCTAATCCATTCAGGTTTGAAGACTCTCAGTAGATGAAGGGTATGCACCAAACCCTTTCTCTCCAGATGTGTGTGCCCATCTCTCAACTTGCCATTGTCACATAGTTTGTTGAATGAAGTGTCCAACTCATTAGCACAAATATCTTCAATTTTTCATTGGATGAAGGATCGAACATCATCTATCAATATAACCCTAGGTGGAATGGAAGACAACACTCCCGTCATATTAATTTATGTAGCTTTGGTGGGTGGCATCTTGTGTTTAGGATTTATAGGATCAACATTCTTTGCCACGATTGGTACTTGCTTCTTTGGTGCCATTAGATCAGGAATAGTGATGGAAATAATCCTTTTCTCTTTGAAAGCTTAACTTGGTTGAAAGTAAACAACGAAGAATACAACTGTAGATGATTTAGCTCATTTCGGAATTTACCTCAGAAATTGCTTGAATGCACGAAGACTCGATCGCTCTACAACTCACTCTTGATAACTCAAATGCGTAAGGTGAAAAATGACTTGCAAAACTTCATATTTATAGATTTTTCTCAATTAGGGTTTCCAACAAATAAGTTAGGTTGTCATAAATGCATTCACCGACTTCATGAAATTCAAATTTCACTAACTAACTAAATACTCTGACTTGCATGTAAATCACATAAAAACTTTCATTAAAATAGCCAAATGCATCTAAGCATGCTAATATGGATCTCTGCTCTCTTAATTTAGGAACTGATTAAAGATTTGAATTTGGTGAGCAATTCCTACATACCTTTTATCGACTAAGTGTAGCTCGATGCACTCATCTCGGTACATGAGGTGCTTTTAACATTTCCGAATGAGGTTCCATCATCTTGCTCTTTTATTTTCTAGGTTTTTTTCATTTGTTCCCTTATCTCATCAACAATATATGTCTTCTTTTCATTACTTTCTTTCTTGTTTGATGTATTGACTCGGTACCTGCAATCTTTAGCTAGGTGTCCTATTTTGTGATAGTGAAAACATACCATACCAGAACTTCTCCATGATTTCCTATTGTTCCTTCCAAACATTAATAAGAAATTTTCAGCAATGTGTCCATACCTTCCACATGATGCACAGGAGATGTTAGTATTGTAGTCCCATGGTATTGATGCTTCTGTTCGGTTGGTTTGTGATCTTTCTTGGTTCGGTGTCCACTTACTATTCCCTGTCTTTGATCTGCATTCTTCAACTTTGTGTCCATACTTGTTGGAAGTGTTGTAGTAACCATCAAATTTATCTTTCCTTAACTTGTTAGGGATCCTTGATCTACACTCAAAAGCTTTATGACCATGCTTATTGCATCTAAAACAATATCCATCAAATTTAGGTTTACTCGGTGCATTACCTTTTCTGCTCCTACAAACATTTGTTGTATGACCGGGATTTCCACAATAGTTACAATGAGGTTTCTTCCTTTGTCTTGGTGGTTCTTCAGTACTTTGATCTTTTGATGAATTAGATGATTCTCCTTTCTTGGTAGTGCTAGTTCCATTGAATCCAATACCTGTTTTGTCACTCGGTTGCCTTTGACTTTTGAGTTGTTTGTCCAAAGCTTGAGAGGCTTCTTCCTTTTTCTTAAATACTTCATTAATGTTCTTTTCATTTGTCAGTTCAGTGTTCAACCTTTCTATTTCTGATTTCAATGATTGATTTTCAAATTCCTTTCTAGCAATCTCTATATTGGCATTCACAAGTTGATCGGTCATGTTATGATGTTGCTGTGTCATTCTTATAATCTCATTGTATTTTTATGCTAGCCTAGCTTCAGCCCATCTTTTGTCATTTTCAATCATCCTTTTTCCATCTTAAGCACTTCTTTTACCTTCTATCAACTCGGTCATCTTCATACTATTTGATTCAATATCTTTCTTCATTAAATCTAGCTATTCGGTAAGTGAGTCATTCTTTTCCATTAGTTCTCTGATGGTTGTCTTAGTTTCATCATTCAGACTACCTTCTGAAGCTATTTCAAGTGTGTCAACCTATTCTTGAGTAATCTTTAGTTCATCATATAGTTTTCTTCTCATTTTTAGTGATTTCTCCAATTTCCTTCTTAACTCAGTAATCGATTCTTGTGCACTTTCCAGCTCATACTCAAGACTATCAATCCTCTTAGCTTGCCTATAACTTTCCATGACTAAGATCTTTTAGTCTTAGGTGGTCAAACCATTGACTCAAGAGACCAAAGCTCTGATACCAATTGTTGGAAATGTCATGCAAGATTATGAACTGAGAAGGGAGGGGTGAATTAGTTCACTTAAAACTTTTCTTCTATAGAACTGTCTCACTTTTGCATGCTTTACCAAATGAAAACTCTAAATGAAAAGCAATTTAAAACATGTAAATCACTTCAAGTACACACATAAAAAATAAACCCATAACACCATGATTTTGGTCATGCAGAAATCCTTGGTTAGAGGAAAAAATTGCGGTGGGGATGACGCCCACAATCCTTCACTACTGCAGTAAAAAGGTTGCTCGATTAGAGCTACAATGTTTAGCTACTTCTGATAGCTTACCCTATTAAGAGTATAAAGAATTATGCAGTCTACCTTGTTAAAGGATTTCATAGATTCTTCTCTAAGAATCATACCTTGTTAGAGGATTTACAAAATAAGATCTGTAAGGATCTACCCAGTGGTGGGATTTACAAAATAACAAAAATAATGTATTCAACAATGCTTTGAGCTTGTTTGAAATAATGCATCAATCTGTTATGCTTGATCAGACTCTTTATGCTCTAAATTCTTTACCTCTGAATCAGCTCAGTGATGTGATCATCAAACCTTCCTTCTACAAATTATGTACTCGATGCTGCCTCAAATACTCTGCTATTCCCCAATAACAGTTACAACATTCATCAACTCCCCTTTTTTCTTTTCTATCTCTATATTCTCATAAGGATTCTTCACTTTTTAAATATCCTCTATTTTTGCCTCTTAATCTCCTTGATTAGGTTTTCTGCAAATCAATCTTAGTCACTTGATCATCCTTATGATTTGTTGCTACTCAGTAAACCGCCTGACTATTACCTTGAAACTTGTTCCCTTCTTGGAACTCACAACATCTGTTTTTCCGCTTAATCTCTACCTTGGATCTTGTTCTTGATTATTCCAGTTTGTAAATTCTGTAACCAATTGTCTTTAGTGGTCGTAGATTCTTCTGACATCATCTGTCAATTCATTAAATGCATTGTTATCAAGATTTGACTCAGTTTGCTTGCTCGGTTGCCTTGCCTGCATTACTCGGTAAGTAAATACTTCAACTGCTCGATGATTGACTACTCTCAATGCTCGGTGTAAGTTTTTGAACTCAGTACTCGATAACTGTGACCGAATAGTATTTCAAATCGGCGACTATTTTCACTTACATTACTAACTGAATTCTCATACTCGGTAGTACTGTCCATTTCCTTTACCGACTAGACCTGGCTGCTTATGACTTTGACAAAACTTATGACAACCAAATTAATAAAGTAACAAAAGAAGCTTTAAATCCTTTACTTATCTCTGGCTTTATCTTGTCGATTAAAATAATGACAAGTATCAGATAAGTCTATTTTTATCTCTTGATAGATAAGCATTTTGTTATTTCTCAACTCTCTATTATATCAGTTAATACTTTAGTTATTCATTGGTGATAACTAACTGTTTAATCGGTGTGACTTCAGTTGTCTTCAGGATCTCCATCCATCAGTTAACACTATAATTTTGTCTGTCGAGTTACTCTATGCTTTTCTCGTCAGGAAACACTCTGACTTTGCTCATCGATAATGTTGTGCATTTTCTCGTCGGGTAACACTATGACTTTTCTCTATTACTTTGTTCGTCGGTGTGCACTCCATCGGTGTATACAGTCACTTTTTGAATACTTGAATTATATACAAAACTTATAGCATAGCCTTTGATTCATCAGTTCTTTGAAGTCTTTGGCAGTATGTCCATGACCATATAGATTATATCAAGTTGATATCAATGACAATATAATACATTGATTGATTTAATTCCTTGAATGATCATCAATTTAACATCTTCAAACTTTCAATCAGTTATAGTTCATCAACAACCCCGATGGACAGACAACCCTGACAGAGATACCCAAGGAGAATTGAAGTGTTGACCAAAGCTAACAAAGAGTTAAACACAGAAAAGAACTGAAGTTCAGAAATGAAAAAATAATTAGCTGGCAAGAGCTAAAGAAGGAGTTAACTAGTTGTTAACATTGTTTTCATCGACAAGTTAGAAGCCAGATATAAGAGAGATTTTTAAAGAAGTTTTATTATAGTTGTCAAGAAGATATCTACGAGATAAAACTTAAGTATTGTTTTAAAGCAAGATTGGCTAGAATTGTGGATCATGCCAAGAACAAGAAATTAAAGAACTTAGAAATGTTTGAATCATTTCTATAAATGGAAAATATAATGCTTTATGAATTAGGGGAGTGAATAGAGAAGAGGATGTTGAGGAGAAACTGATGAAGAACAACTTCATACAGTCCTGATCAATGAAGCTAAAGAGCAGAGCTATATTTTTGCAGACACCAATAAAAAGAGAAGCACAACATCACTGAGCAGAAAGAAGTGGAGAAAAGGTATTGAAAATATGTTAGAAACACTGAGAGGGGGGGGGGTGAATCAGTGTTTGTCTATTAATTACTTTTCAGCAACTTAAACATAAATCAAACATACATAGAATGAAGCTTAACATAAGAAATCATACAAGATGATATGATTATAGGGAAACCTTGATTAGAGGAAAACCCCAGTGGGAATTAGTACCCACAAATATTGTCCTAAGTATAATGAACCTGTGAGAGTTCCTTTGCCCTATTAGAAGCAGTCTTTACAATATGAGTACAATGACCTGGTTAAAGGTCTGACCCTATTAGGAGTCTTTTAAAAAACCCTGTTAAAGGTATATGGCTCACTGCCTATGCTCACTGCCCAATAAGATGAAGGCTACAACCTTCTGAAAGATGATATGCACTATATCAAAATGAACTATTGTGATGACACTACTGTCTGATCAGTTCCATGTATGCACAAATTCTCTTACTATCTTAAAGAGCTATATCATATACTAACTTCATTATACTTTTCTTTTGTACCTTAGTCTTGCATTATAATCGACGCTTGTAACATATCTTTACATTACATACTTATATATTCAAATCCGAATAGGCGCGACCCAAAACAAAACACTAGTCGACCCTAAAACAAAATATACAATGCCTCCAAACAAGTTGGCTCAAGAATTTTTACTACAATTCTAATTAAATTATTACAAAAATATAACCAAAGGCGCTTAGCCATTACATTACAAAATAATGCATGCTGATCAAAACACTTAGTCGGCTTCCATGCTCTATCTTCTGGACTGCTGGTCTATTGATCTGCTTGTAACTTTATCATACTATAGTTCCATACTATGCATGTCTGGATGTAGCATGTACACATGTCATACAACTTATATCTAAATGCACATAAGCTGGATCAATCTCTTGTACATGCGCTGATGTGCTGATCGCTGAGTATCTTTGTCTACCTTGTTTTCCTTACTTAGTCATTTTGTCTTTCAAGAAAGAAAACTAAACATGACTTTGTTGCCATGATGACAACACAAAATGACTCATGCATCCTCAGGGATTCAACTTTCCAACAATCTCCCCCTTTGTCATTTATGGCAACAAAGGAATGTGGTCAAGTTACTCAAAATGACTTAACACAAAAAGTGACTGTATGTCATAACATCTCCGCATATACACATTCTGTATTACTCCCCCTTTGACATTAATGAAAAAGGTGTACAAAAACTTGTAGGTCTACTGCCTACTCCATATAAACCTTAGGGTATGCAATTTGAAGAGATTGGATCTCTTTCTGCCAAAATACTTTCATTGTATCAACAATTTGTAGATGTGCGCATAGAGCATATGTCAATTTTTCCATTTTCATCAAATCCATGCAAGGAGCTTGATCATATGTCATCATGGTGTCATCAATCTATTTGATATTCTCAATAAGGACTACTAGAGATGGCACAAGTGAATTTCTCAAGTGGGTTTGTCTTATTCTTATCTTGCTGATTTCCAATTTTGCCTTCTCAATTTTATCCAACTATCCTTGATAGACATTATTGCAAATGTTCATGTCTTGTGTGCAAGTTTCAACTAATTTTCTTATGCTATCCACCATTATCTCTACCTCTTCTACCTTTTTAGTGTGCTCAGAGGTGAACTTCACTCTGTCCATGCAGTTTTCTATGACTCTCTTGCCTTTAACTACCAATTCTTTTAGTATGGATTGCCCAATCTTTAAGGAGTTCAAGTCTAAGGTAAAGTTCTTTACCAGATCATTTAGTCTCTCCTTCTTATATTCATCTTCAGCAATCTTAGTAGCTAAATCTACTAGGCTTATAAAGTGTGATTTGAAGTTTGTCAAAATGTTGTCCACATCTTCAACTGATTGGACTTTGGCTACTTTCTGATCAGCAGGCACTAAGTTATTCAAAATGTTCACTATTTCCAAAAAGTGAGGGTTCCTCATCACTTGTTTCTATTTTGCCTTTTCCATAGCAAGAACACTGATTTTGATTAGGTCTTCTTCTCCCCATGCATCCAAACTTGCTAAGTCAGAAGTTAACCTTGACAACAATGAGGTAGATGGTTGAGTGGATGGTGAGAATATAGTGTTCTAACTATTATCCATGCATTCAACCTTTATTGGTATCTCTTTTATTGGTGTCTTATCACCTTGAGTATCATCTTGAGTATCTTTTTCTTCATTTATGTCAATTTGATCATTGATGGGAACTTCATCTTGTTGTGCAGAGGTATCATCAGTGCACATTTCTTCAGTGCTTACAAATGCCTTATCAACTGTGTCCATTTCCTTGTTAGATGTTTTCATTGATATCTTGATGTTATCAACCACTATGGTATCTTCTAAGTCTTTTTCTGTATCATAATTTATTGTTACTGTGGGCGCTGAGACCTATGGACCTATCATAGATGCAATCTAAATCATTGGTTTTGTAGCCTATTTGGGAGGAGCTGGAGTAACTTTTGCTGTAGGCGCCATTGGTGGATACATGTGTCTATCCATAAACACTTGTGCAAATGCCTTTTTAGTCTCCTTGCCTATCTTCTCATACTCTTTGTTCATAATCTGTAGGGTCCTTGTCTTAGTTCGGAGATGAGGCTTCACCAGATCTAATAATATAGCCTTCTCATCATGCGAGCATATAGGAAGAAGAGTATCCAATGTTTCTTCTATTATCATCATGTATTCCTCAATTGAATGTCTTTTCATGATCTCCAACAAGTTCCATAACTGATCCAGTATCACTGTCTTGAGTTCAAGAACTGTCTTCTTGAACTTGATTATATGAGATATGATCATAGAGTGTATCTCAATCTTATCAATTTCTTGATACTTTTCATAGACTTGAGAAATTGTATCTAATCTCCCTTCATTTAAAATCATGTTCCTCAAAACATTTAGACTAGGTCTAAATCCTACCTCAAGAGGAGCTTGAGTATTCTTTGCTTTTCTCCGAGTGTTCCATGAGGATGGGTGATTTGTGGGCACCTATTTTCTTCCTCTAGTCTTATTTATTGGTGTATATAATGGAGATGAATCTAAGTCAATGGTGGTAGAGGGCGTAGAAGTTCTCTCTACTTTCTTCTTCTTCTGGATCTGTTCAACTTTCTCAAGTTCTTTTTCTATCTTGGCATCTCTGGATTTGTCAAGATCTTGAGTTACTCCATGAACTTTCAGTATGTTAGATGTAATTCTAGAAGCTTTCCTTTTATTATCAGCACTGTGTAAGATAGTATCCACTTCATTGGTCTTCTCTCTGTAAGTGCCCCATCTAGGTTCATTAGGATCATTGGGCGCTGACAATAGAACTTGTGCATATCCTTCTAGCACATGTTCTTCCACTTCATAACCAAGAGGATGAATCCATTTGGTTCTAGGTTCAACTGCCTCCATGCAAGTGCAATCTATTTCTACCATGAAACATATGGTATCGTTATATTTGTCAACTATCTTCTCAGATAATCTAAACCTATTCTGCATTTTGATCTGCATGTCTTTATATCCATATCTAGGTAAAGGTTTGTAACCTTTCCAACTATATGGAAATATAAGTAGATGATCAAGGATCCAAACCTGAATGTCTTGCTCCTGTCATTCTTGATGATTTGAATGTTGTCAATCAATTGATCACGCAAGATCTCACATGAGTTGTATTGAGTGTTATCCTTCACCATTGTGATAGCTGCTAGGACTATTGCTACAGAGACACTGTTCAACCTACTTGCTTGCTGAAACTTATACCCAAGTATCATTGTCAGAAGTTTTATATCATCTTCTTTGATAGAGTCAACTGTCATTCTGCGCTTTTCACTTCTGGATAGACAAACTTGTTCAATTTACTTCTTGACATCCTTGCCAATGGGAAAAATTGGTCCAGTCTTGGGAAGTCCAGTTAATTCATGGATAAGGTCTGTGGTGATACACACAGGGACCTCACCAATCCAATAAAGATCATCATGTATTTTTCTTAACAAAATCTTCACCCATTTTGGCTTATCAAACTCATGCGCATTAGAGTACTCAAAAATAGGGTTATCAATCAAGTGCGCTAACTCATCCTTGAATGTGTAGTCAAGTTTCATCATAGATCACATTTGAGTGGCTATACTGACATCTCCTATTGTTTCCTTCTTACAGTAAATATACGCGCGGATATCTTCCACATGAACAACACCTAGCAAGGTTTTGGAGAAAGCCCCTTCCACATCATCCAGTATGGATTTGAATGGATGCTTCTTGAATACAAATCTCTTCCTCTCTACTATATCAAACAAAACTAGGGTCGCCATACTTACTTGGAACTTTCTTATGTAGGGTTTCACAAAATTCCAAAATGGCGCAACTGCTAGGGTTCCATTTCAAACTTCTTATCCGTTTGCTTAACTACCAAATATGTTATGCCTCTGTGCCTTGATGTCTACTGCTCCAATGATCTCCAAATTTTTTTCTCTTCGAATGTAAGTGTGAAGAATATTGAATACTTACTTTCTTTTATACAATCTACCACATTTAATGTTTGCAACAGTACACAAATTACTCAAAGATTTTGAAACTTTGATTCCAATGTATTTTAGAAAATGCATGAATGCATACAGCAATATTATGTGCTTATAACCATGGATTCATAGGCACATACTTAGAGGTGAGTATACCAACCGCGTAGGGGTCCTGAGCTAGAATAGCTCCCCCTAAGACCAAGAAGGTCTATTCAAGCAGAAGTAGAGGGTGCGTCCATTGGGGATGCATCAACTACTTTGTCAACATCATTGTCCTTCTTTACTTCAACCCAAATTTTGCTTTAATCTTCATTTTCTTAAACAAACTTGACTTCTCATTTCTCTTCAAATAGTGATTTCTTAGGATCCTCTTGCTTTTGAGTTCTAGATTTGCAAAACCTTGAAATATGTCCTTCCTTTCCACATGTGTGACAAATGATAATAGGTATGATGCTCTTGTTCATCATGGTACATTGCTTTGTTGTGTGACCATTGTAGCTACATATCTAACATGTAGTGTTCTACAAATTTCTTTGAGGTTGATTTCTCTTATTGTTTTGATTCATTCTTCTTTGATTTGTTCTGCAATGTATAGCCCTGTGACCCAACTTATTACATGAGAAAAAAATAACCATTAAAAGGTCTTACCTCTTTGCAATCTCTTACCAAATGACCATGCTTGTTACATGCATAACAAGTTCTGTTAACTTGCTTGATTTCCCCTTTAGATGGTTTTGTTTTAATCTCTTCAATATTTTCAACTTTCTTTGCTTCTGAAGATGTTTCATGATCTTTATTTCTTTCCTGCAATGAATTGATTTTTGTTTGTGCTATATTGTATCCAAGACCAGTAGTGTTTCCTTTCTACTTTTGTGCATTAAGATGAGATTGAAGTGAATTAGAACTTGTGTGAGGTTTATCAATCTTATCCTTTTCTTCTATTAATTCAAATTCCAACTTCTTCTTTATGTTTTCCAATTCCAGGACTTTCATGTTTTCTTTCAAGAGTTCATCATCTAGTTATTTGCTTTCTTTGATGTTTTCTTCAATAGAAATTTGACTGTCTGTAAGCTATTCTTCCAGATTTTCAACTTTATCTTTCAGAGACATATTCTCTTCATTGAGCTTTTTGATTATTTTCCCTAAATCACTTGTAGAAAAATCTTTCAAATCTTTTCTTAATTTCTTGATAAGCATTTGTGAACCATCAACTTTCAGTCTGAGTTCTTCATTTTCTTTTTCAGATCTATCAAGATCTCCAAGAGCTGCTTCAAGATTCTTTTTCAAATGTTTTGCTTCTGCTGAGTCCATGATCTCCTCAAGTGGTTAAACTTATTTTTTGAGGACCAGAGCTCTGATACCAATTGTTAGAAACACTGAGAGGGGG
>MU228172.1:1198767-1220878 GCA_018584345.1 Thuja plicata
AAGGCAATAGGTCACCTTTAGAGGGTTTTGTGTGTTTTTCATGCTTTTACTAACCCTAAGTTACTAAAACAATGATCTATTGAAGTGTTTGTGTCCATCTAACAGGTACCAAATATCACACACACAATCAGAAAGGTATAATGAGCTTACAATAGATCTAAAAATAGGCAAGTCTATAGTTGTATATGTGAATAGATTATTAATTGTTTCAATTTAACCATTGGATCAGAAAGTATCTTAACTGAGCAGGACATAAAAATCATTTATATATTGACATACATCCCAAGGAGTATCAAAAATTTTGGTCACAAAGATAGCATAGAGATGCCAGATACCAATTGACAAACTACACTAGGTTTGGTCATAAAAGGTAGCATAGAGATGCCCTATATCAAGTGACAAACTATTATATTTAAATCCTCTAACAAGGTCACACCTAACAATGTGTTTGTAACCTTTAATAGGGTTGGCTCTTCACCGAGCTCACTTCAGAAGAGTGAAAATTTTGGGTTACCGGTCCCAAGTGGTTTTCCCTTAAAAGGGTTTCCACATTAAAAATCCATGTGTCAAATGTGTTTATGAGTCATTACTTTAGTGTTTTTCATTGCACATAACTAAATCTAGATTGATCATATACACTAAGTAAGATACTGTATTTCGGTAAATGAAAGACCGCTAATCAGTAAACAATAAGAATAAAGTTTAATAGTGAACTCTGAGCAATAGTTATTTGTTAAGATTATTTCAAGGCATTCATCTTGTAGGACTGATGATAACTAGAGGCTTAATATTGTGGTACTAAGTTTTTTGGGTTGATTTATTGAAATATTTTTGAGTCCACTGATTCACCTCCCCCCTCCCTCTCAGTTATTCTAACACAATATTATTCTTTCCATCAAAAGTAAGAGAGCCTTTACCAACAATTTTAGTTTCTTTGTCATCACAAAATCTAACATGACCACCATCATACTTGCTAAGTGATAAAAAATTACTTTTATCTCTAGTAATATGATGAGAAAAATAACTATCAATCAACCATTCATTTTTATTTCTTTTAACATACAAAGCAGTTTCAACATCATTATCAACTTCAGCACATATGTTAGTAATATCAATCTCTACTTACGCATCCTCTTCAACATAAAACAAACAATATTCTAGCTTTGATTCATCATCTAAGATACTAGCAGCTTCATTCACATAGTAAGATTTCTTATTGAACTTCTGAAACTTTTGTCTATGACCTTTCTCTAGAAACCTAGTTTCCAAATGACCAATTTTACCACATCGAAAATATTTTAGAGGTAACATACCTTTATACTTTCTGGTACCTTTCTTCAATCTCCTTGAAAAGTTTGCTTAAAATTATTCCTCATAATCACCATATGAATCATCATCTAATTTTGTTTCTTTGAATATCATTATAGATTTTCTCTTGTCTCTTCCAAAATTTCTTAACTCAAATGTTGTCAAGGTACCAAATAACTATTCTTTGGTAAACTTATGTGGATCATATACCTCTTCAATTGCCAATATATTATCATTGTAGTTGTCTGGTAATGTCATAAAGATCTTCCCTATGAAGTCTTCATCGATAATAGTTCCTCCATTCTTGACTTCATTTATATATTTTTCAACCCTCTCAAAATATCTTTTGATATTTTCTCCGTCATCCATTCTCTTATTCTCATATTGTCTTTTAGCTGCTAGTTTCTTAGATAACTTAACTTTGTCATTCCTACCATAGATCTCTTTCAAAGTTTTCCAAACTTCATATGCATTTTTCAAAGAAATAACCTTTGCTAGTTCAATCTTTGATAAAGCACTAGTAATCGCATAACCTTACCTTTCATTTTCCTCATATGCCTCGATTTCATCCTGAGTGGTAAGCCCATTATGAGGAAATACATACTTGGTCTTCCACATGATTCTAGGTCCTGTATCCAACTAATACCAAGTATCCTTTCATTTGATATTTTCATGAACTATAATCTGATCCATCAAACAAAGGGATATCCAATTTGTGTGCCATTGGATCTGACTCAATCGGTTAAGCTCATTCACCAAGAAACCAAGCACTGATACCAATTCTTTAATAGGATAAATAACTAAGACGGAGGTGAATCAATTATTCCCAACCAACTTATAATTTTTTTCTTCTATCATTCAATACTTAATCAATAGTATTATCAACTTTAAATTTTTCATTTAAGCACATCACACATACACATAAACTGTAAGCATTAAGAACATAGAAACACTGATACAGAGAACACCAAAATTTTACGTGGAAACAAAAGATGGGAAAAACCATGGAGAGGATCATTCTCAAGAAATGATTTAAACACCTGTTCAGGTGACACCGGTATGGTGATTTTTTACAAAAAGGATCATTTCCAAATTCAAAAAGGCTCATTATCGATATACAAAGGCTCACTACTGATACACAAAGGATCACTACCAATACACAGAGGCTCACTATCGATACACAAAGGGATATTGATCCACACATGGATAGTTATCCTTGATATGTATTTTATGTATATCTACAAAAACTGAATTCCTTTCTCTTATATATATAACATCATAAACATCCACTAGGCTAGCCAGACAATTTGAAATAGGTCACACCAAGACATTCTCATAGTTGTAAGGAATGAAATGAGGACCACCTTAAATATTAAAACATGTCTCTCTCAATCCAATATGATACACCTGTTAGACACCTAGATTTGCACCCTTACCCAAGCTCTCATAGTCTTGGTAATCTAGTGTAACATGGGAGTTGTCTCAAGGTTGTGGGACATTTTTCTAATTGAGACAAGACCTCTAGGTTCTAGGCTGGTTCCTCTTGATATGTCACCCAAATTTTCTTCTTAACATAAAAATAAATTCTTGAGGGAAAAGGGACAGAAGGAATGCATGAAAGGGAAATGACTGAAAGCAAATTATCCTACTAGGTGATACACCGAAGGTAACTTGAATCATAAGATATTAACTATTCTCAGCATCAAACCTTGGATCTAATAGAACACAACCCTCTAGATAGGATTACATAAGTATTTCATAGAGAGGTCTAAGATAAAAAAAGGCTATTCATGGAAAGAAGTAATTTCATAAATAATAGTGTATTCACTATATATAGACACAAACTATGACCTACAAAAAAACATCCACTTCTGCAATTAGGCATAGGAATGAGACAAAATGAAAGGGGATTGAAGAATATCCACAAAATCATCTAAATCAAATCATCCATAGTAGTACACAATATTGAAAAAAGAAAGAGGGCTCAAGAACTCCAATATTTTTCTAAAAAATAATTCAATATATTCTAATTCAGTAAGATAAATTCAGACTAGAAAGCCCAAGGATAGAGAAAATGTCTCAAAAATCCTTGCAATATCTGAATATAAATGAAAGATTACAGACTGTAAAAATTAGAGGGCAAAAAAAATACCATGGATAACTTCTAAGTAATGAAAACTCTAAGCTCTAAAAGCTCCCAAAACTGATATATATACTCCCTAGCATGCAGGCTTGGAGTCAATCTGATCATATTAGGGTTACAATTGATTGCAATAGAATAATTAGAAAACCCTAACACTGTCAATTTTTCTCATAAATACATCATAAAAATATCTTTGAGCAATCAGATATATCTCTGAAATCCTTCCTACCACCATAATTGTCCATCTACAAAGTCATCCAATCCATCTACTTCTCTGCAAGTCGTTTCTATCATAACTTCTAAGATTAGATATTTGAATTTTTTCCTTAAATATTTAAATCCTAATAGTCATAGGTGGCACGGATATCTGTATTGATGGCTGAGATTCAAATCTGATTTTACTTTAAAATGTAGCCATAGGATCCATTTATCTACCCAGGCACTGTATCATAACCTCAGGTCACCCTTTTCTCTTTATTGTTGAATCTCCCAATCTTTTCACTAACATTAGCTCCTTCCCAAGACTTGGCGACTACGTACATCTTTTGTGTTAGTTTCAAACCTCCACTCTGCTTTGACTATCCTCCTTAATCATGATTCACTAAAACCTTTATGTCTCTGAGTCGCTGAATCATTCCCTAACTCTAGGTTTATAACAAGATCATGCGACTAGAGAGAGTCTATAACTTAACTCATCTTTAAACTCAAGTCACATATGAATTTGGGAATTATACTGAGTCATATGATATCCAAACCTTTCACTAACTGTAGGTTATATTAGGACATTACCCGACTCCCCTCTGATTGACATTTGATCCAACGATCATGCTAAGTCTCCTGATCAAAATGGAATATGATTTTCCTTCACAAGACTTAGAGACTAGAGGGAATCTTGGGGTCGTCGGATGATTTGGAATATTCTATTTTAAACACGTGACTTAGAGACCTAATGCAAAGTGTAAATGTGCACATGGAAAGTGAAGAACTTAAGTCACCCAAAAAAGGTAATGAGGAAATAAAACAAGTCTCAGGTAACTAGGGCATATCAAATACATAGGTTCTTCAACACTTAGGTTATTTTGCATGGACATGAGTAAAACAGAGACTGAAGAGACTACAAAGGAAACAACCAAGACCAGAAAATTTAAGGTCTTTCTCACAGGCTAGGCTCAACCCTCATGGGAGCCTCATTTTACCCCACCTATAGCCAAAAAATTTATAATGGGGAAAATTTGGGTAACATTCTTGGTGATTTCTATGGGATGTCTGCCTATTAGACATTGAGAACCAGTAACCTTTGAGATACATTGGGCATAGAATCATCACTTGATAAAAAATGGAAACTTGGAAATAGATTGAAACTAGGAGGGGAAACAACTAACTATGCACGAGCACTTCAAGGAAATCAGGAAATCAATCTAGAAAGTAGGAACAGAGAGCAGGGAAATTATTTACAATATTTACAAGGAAGGACAAACCTCAAAACAAGGTTTCAAATGGAATCCATTTACAGAAATGGGAAAGGGATCTCCTCCAAGAGTTGATAGCTGAAAAGCATTATGTTCCTTGCATTTTGTGATGATGAATGGACCTCCCTAGAAGGAATAAAATTTATAATGTGTGCCAGGATTTGATTTGAATTCATCCCATTTGAGGACTACATCTCCAATCTTGAATTTTCTAGCCCTGGCTCTATTGTCAAAGCTTTTCTTTGTTTACATCTGATGGAATTCCATATCTTTCATGGACTTATCTCTGTGTTCTTCTAATTCCATAATTTGAGCATACCTAATCTACAAAGGATCTCCTTCTTCAAACAATACATACTAAGTAGCTAAGTCCAAAGCTGGCAATTCAGTTGAAATGGACAACTTAGCTTATGTTCCATACACTAACATGTATGGAGAATTCCCAATGATTTTCTTTGGGGTAATTCTGTCTAACCATAAGGCATATTTTAGTTTGGTGTGCCAATCTCTTTGGTTGTCTTGTAGGGTCTTCTTGATTATCTTAATCAAATTATTATTGATTGATTCTGCCAAACCATTACCTTGAGGGTAGTAGTTTGAACTTGTGTTCAAATAAAAACCATGTGTTGACTGCCCATTCAGTCACTCTTAGGCCTGTAAATGCTAATGCATTATCTAAAATAATGGAGTCAAGAACACCAAATATGTGAATTATATCATCATAAAAGTTTAGGACAACATTCTCATTTGCTTCCTTCAATGCAACTACCTCTTTCCATCTAGTGAAATAATCTGTTGCAGTAATTATCCATTTATGGCCTGCACTAGATGGAGGATTGATCGTGCCAATAAAATATATGCCCCATCTCATGAAAGGTTGCACTATTCTTATGGGCTGAAGGGGCAAGGCTGCAAGTTTTTCTTTTCCTGCAAACATGGAACATTTGATGCATTTCCTTACATAATCATGGCTATCCTTGAAGATAGATGACCAATAGTATCCAACCCCCATGATCTTAAAAGCAATAGTCCTAGGAGAGAAGTGACCTCCAAATGGTCCATCATGAAATTCATATAAGACACCTACTATCTTTTCTGAACCTATGCATCTCAAAAGGACACCGTTGTGATCTTTTTTGAAAATAATCTCATCTATCAGCACAAAAGGGACAAATTGTAATCTATAGTATCTTCTTTTTGTTGGATCTAGATCTACAGGGCATTCCTGTATTTTTAAATAATGGATCATGTTAGGAAACCAACCTGCTGCCTTGGCATGATCTTCTGTTGAATGCATAACTAGAGATGCATCCATTTTCTTTGATTTCTTTGAAATCTCATCCTCTGTCAAATGCTTGCAAAGACCTCTTCCTCTAACTAGCTTGGTGATTTGGATATCAATGTCATATTCCATGACCTTGGTAATCCAACTAGCCCTTTTTTCATTCAGGTCCCTAGAAAGTAAGAATTCTTTGACACTAGGGTGAGTAACTTTCAATTGTACCTTGTTGTGGCTTAACATATATCTAAACTTTTTAAGGCTCTTCACCACAAAAAGTACATGTTTCTCCACAAAAGAATATCTTTGTTTGTATTCTTCTAAACCTTTGCTAATGAAAGTAATAGGTTGCTCCAATCCTTTAGAATTTTCTTGGGTCAATATTGTAGAGATAGCATTTGATCCTCCATAAGCATAAAGGATAAAATCCTTATTGAAATTTGGGTTTAACAGGGCAGGAGCTTCTATCAGAGACTCTTTGATGGCTTGGAAAATGGTTTTCCCTTCTTTGCTCCAACAAAAAGATGTATTCTTTTTCAACATTGTTGTTAAAGGCTTTAGTAGATCTGCAATATTAGGCAAGAAATGCCTGACAAATTTAATCCTTCCTATGAAAGATTGAAAGCTTTTCTTGTGATGTGGTAGGGGTAGCTCTAGAATAGCTACAATCTTCTTAGGGTCTACTATAATTCCTTTCTTGAATATTATATATCCTAATATTTTTCCTTCATGGAATCCAAATACACATTTCTTGGGATTAAGAGATATCCCAAATTCTCTACACCTTTCAAATATCTTCCTCAGATGTTTGACATGGTCTGCTACATGTTTAGAATAAATAGTTATGTCATCTAAATAGACCAGTACAAATTTGTACAAGAGACTTTTAAAGGCCATATCCATTGCCTTTTAAAAAGTAGCACTTGCATTAGACAAACCAAAGGGCATCTTTTGATAAGCCATGGCCCCCCACTTGGTTGCAAATGTAGTTTTATATTGATCTTCTTTATGAACCAGGATCTAATTGTATCCTGCATAGCCATCCAATAATGAAAATCTCTCAAATCCAGAGACACATTATAGAATTTTCTCCATAGAGGGTAATAGATGGCGGTCTTTTAGGGATGCCTTATTAAGGTCTCTAAAGTCAACACACAGCCTCAACTCCCCATTCTTCTTCCTAAGAGGAACAAGGTTGGAAACCAAACTAGTGTGCTTAATGGGGTAGATGATACCACTCTCTATTAATTTGAGTACTTCTTTATGCATAAGTAGTTCTATCTTGGGGTTTACAGGCCTTTGTTTCTGCCTGACCGGTTTGGCACTAGGCTCCAATTCAATGGTATATTGAGCAACAGAAGGATTAAACCCCTTGAGGTCCTCATATTTCCATGCAAATACATCACTAAATTCTTGAAATAATCGGGTGTAAGCCTAACTTTCTGAATTATTATTTACCTTCCCAAATTGTAAACTTTTACCTGGCACTAACTTTAATTTAGTACAATGTTCTTGTTGGACTACTAGGCCAAATTTACTCTTCTTTGTTTGGTCATCTTTGTTAAAGATAGATTCTAGGGTGACAAGCCCCTTAGGCATCTTGTTAGATCTTAGTTGTATCACTTGATCACCATAGTTTTGAAATAGTCTATCTTGGTTATGTTATGAGAAAACATCCTCTTTAAACAAGAATTGCAAAATTTGTTTGTCACTGTCAAACACTTACCAATTAACATTGTTATTAGGAATAGAAGGTCTGGAAATCACTTTGATATGTTTTTGATCCTTTTCTTTTGAAACATTATTAGTAACTTCATACTGAGATCCAATAGTAGCTAATCTATCTGCGTTCTAATTCAATTTCCTAGGGATTACAACAATATTGAAGGCATGGAGATCTTTAATTGCATCCCTAACTCGATGCTTATATGCCCTCATTATATCACTTTTGGTTGCACTTATCCCTCTTACTTGGCTGACAACTAGCTCGCTGTCACCATACAATTTTAGGGCTCTGATCCCTCTCTTTCTTGCCCATTCCAATCCATTCACTAGGCTCTCATATTTAGTAGTGTTGCTAGTGCAAGAGAAACTAAACCTAAAGGCTGCATAATACTTCTCCCCTTTTGGAGAAACTAGCATTGCACCACCACCAGCATCGTGTCTGCTTCTAGCACCATTGAAGTATAGCTCCCAAACTTGGTTGCATTGACCTTCTAACTCGATGTTTGCCTTGGAAATATTTGGCTCTATGCAACCTTCTTCTTGAATCAAATAAGTCCCCAAACCAGCATCCCAAATAACATTGGCTTTGGCCTCAGAGGCTCTCTGAGATTCTAATTCATCTAGATAGATATCTAGGATACCTTCTAGTTAGGTGGTTGTCTAAGTGATGATTGGGAAGTCATCATCATCAAGTGCAAGACAACTTGAATTGAGTACACTGGACACATAAGGTTCTATATGCTGTGCTTCCAATGATTCAGACTTGATAGTGACCTTGGTTCCATACCTTGTATGGAAAAGCATGTGAGACCCATCAGAGGAAAGATAGCCTCCCATCTTTCCTATAAACTCCCTTGATAAGCATATATCAAATAAGGTGGGAAGTTCTATGATGTATATGTCAAGTAGGATAGAGAAATTGGGGCTTGCATGGAGGACTAGGCTGGTATCCTTAGCTACACCTATTGTGTTTACTGAGGAACCATCAAGCTGGGTAACCTTCTTTTGGAAAGGCTCATATTTCAAACCCAACTGGTCAACCACTTTCTTAGGCATGATAGTGCTAGTAGCCCCACTATCTACCATGCAATTATGTACTCAATATTTTCCAATAATTAAAGATAAATAAAAGGAAGGTGGTTTTGAGTTCCTACCTTTCATGGTACTAGCTTTGGATTTGCTTCTTGGAGTCTCCTCCTTTTGATCAGTGTTAACCAACACCGACTTATCAACCTCCTTTGTTATAGGCTAATGTGGAATTACCTCTTCAGTCATTGCCTTCTTCAATATCTCAAGTTGTCCCAAAATAGCCAAAGAGTCCCACATAGACATAGTGACATTTACTTTTTTCATGTTGTCCACAATGTTGAAGGGTACTGATGTGTGTACTCTTTGGTGTGTCTTTACTATGATAGGCTCAACCTCCTTGGAAGGTTGATTTTCTTTGATTGGAATGATGGGGGCCTTCTTCAGTATGATAGGAGTGAAAGGTTGTGAAGATTCTGCAGATGTAGATGCCCTAGCCCTATCGCCTATTTGCTCCATGTCTTGAGCTCTTCTTTTAGACCTCGTGTTGGCAGCAATGGTGGATTCATCATTTACTCCATTGAAATCTTGTTGATCCCAATTTAAAAGAGCAGTCTCATTGTATTGTGCCTCTTTCTGAGGAGGTGGCTTGCTAGAAGAAGCCTCTGATTGAGTAAGTGAGGCATTTTGAACCATTAGTTCTTGGTGTACCCTCCCATTTAAGCATGTTGTCTGATTATGGGACTGATTGCAAGGGTAACACCACTCCATCTTTGCAATAAGATTATTTTGACTTGGGACCACATCCCTAACTAGATTTGCATAATCAAGAGGGGTAGGATTGTAAGTCTGAGATGGTCTCTGATTGTAGTTTTGCCTTTGCCTTTGATAACCTCCTTTATATTGGGGTCTATTCTGCTGATAAGATTGTCCCTAATTTTGATATGGTGGATTGGGGATTTAATTTTTCTACTGAAGAGGAGGCCTACTCCCCTGTCTTTGCTTATTTATACTAGTCAGCTCATTACTTATAGTTTGCATTAATTTCTACATCTCTTGCTGACTACTTAATTCTAATAGCTCTTGAGAAGGATCCTCCCTTGTTTCCCCATAATTGGTATTAGCTTGAGGTGTTATGATAGTGGGTATTGGAGTAAATGGAGCTACTTGCAAAGGCGTGATTGGTTGTATATCAGGGAATATGGGCATGGCTGGCCTTGGGGCTATCATGCCAGCTTGTATTAAACAGTTCTCTTCCTTGACAACAATGTCAAAGGCTTGAGGTAATGAAGTACCTCCCATAGACTAAATCATGACATAAATATTTCTATTTAGACTTATTAAGAAATATAGGAAGGCATGGTTAGCTGAAGGTCTTACTAAGGTAGGATTTCTATTCCATGTCTTAAGGAATCTGCTATTGAAATCTATCATATGTTCCTAAGCAGCCCTTTTAATGGTTGTCAATTTCTCAACTAGAGATAAGTTGTCTAATTTATCCTCAAAGTATTTACTTAAGGCATCTCCTAATCTATCCCATGAATTAATGGAACCAACAACAAGAGTTCTAAACCATTCTAAGGCCTTACCTTTGAAAGAGGCTGCTAATAGCTTCGTAGCCAAATCTTCTTCTGTGATGTTATGTATACTAAGATAGTAGTCATGTCTCTTATGTGCTCAAAAGTTGTTGTTTGTCCTTCATCTATGAAATCAGGTAGACTTTTGAGCGCTACCAAGGGCACATCATGATGTTGAGAAAAGTTCAAGGGGCTTCCTCGATTAAAGGGGGCAAAAGAAAACTGCCTAGCCATTGCAGGAGATGTGATTTGCTGAGTAGCAATTGTGTGATTTGTATTTAAGGGTGGAGCTGAATCTTCTTGTAGCTCTCTAGTTAGAGATCTTCCTCTTCTTCTAAAATGAAAAGGCCAAGGTCTCCTTTCCAAAGTATCACGTGGTGTAGACTGTACCCTCCTTGTAGGGGGTGTTCTTTGAGATGACTTGTGGTAACTTCTTTTCAGAGGAAACTATGAGAACTTAGAAAACTTTGAGCTTCTTGTTTCAACCTTTCTCATAAACTTTGAACAGGACTAGATCTTCTGTCCTTCAAGAATGGAGTCACCAGATATACTCAATAGGAAAACCTCTTTAGGTATTTATTATGAAACTAGTATATCAGAGATAGCATAATCTTTGCAAGTAAATTTTATTTTTGTGCTCCCACTGACTATGCCAGAATTGTTATCTGGTAAACAAGGTGGGGTGTGCTAAAAATGACCACTTCCTGGTCTGTATTTGATCCTCAAAACTAGTATTCTCTTAGAGAGATGAACTTATTTCTTTTATCTCCAATCCCACCGGGTGTGCCAGAACTATTAGAGGCCTAGATTTGCACCCTTACCCAAGCTCTCGTAGTCTTGGTAATCTAGTGTAACATGGGATTTGTCTCAAGGTTCTGGGACCTTTTGCTAATTGAGACAAGACCTCTAGGTTCTAGGGTGGTTCCTCTTGATATGTCACCCAAATTTGCTTCTTAACATAAAAACAAATTCTTGAGGGAAAAGGGATAAAAGGAATGCATGAAATGGAAATGACTAAAAGAATATTATCCTACTAGGTGATAAACCGAAGGTAACTTGAATCATAACATATTAACTAATCTCAACATGAAACCTTGGATCTAATAGAACACAACCTTCTAGAAAGGCTTGCATAAGTATTTCATAGAGAGGTCTGAGATAAATAGAGGCTATTTAGGGAAAGAATTAATTTCACAAACAATAGTGTATTCACTATATATAGACACAGACTATGACCTGCAAACAAACATCCACTTCTACAATCAGGCACATGAATGAGACAAAATGAAAGGGGTCTAAAGAATATCCACAAACTCATCTAAATCAGACGATCTAGAGTAGTACACAATATTGCAGAAAGAAAGAGGGCACAGGAACTCTAATATTTCTCAAAAATCATTCAATATATGCTAATTCAGTAAGAGAAATTCAGACAAGAAATCCTAAGAATAGAGAAATGTCACAAAAATCCTTGCAATGTCTGAATATCAATGAAAGATTACAAACTGTAAAAGTCAGAGGGCAAAAAAATGCCATGGATAACTTCTAAGTAAGGAAAACTCTAAGCTCTAAAATATCCCAAAATTGATATATACTCCCCAGCACACAGGCTTGGAGTCAATCCGATCATATTAGGGTTACAATTGATTGCAATAGAATAATTAGAAAACCCTAACACTATCAATTTTTCTCATTAATACATCATAAAAATATCTTTGATCAATCAGATATATCTCTGAAATCCTTCCTAACACCATAGTTGTGCTTCTACGAAGTTGGCTGATCTATCTACTTCTCTGTAAGTCATTTCTGTCATAACTTTTGAGATCAGATATTTGAATTTTTTCCTTACATATTTAAATCCTAACGGTCATAGGTGGCATGGATATCTGCATTGACAATTGAGATTCAACTATGTTTTTACTTTAAAATGTAGCCACAGGATCTGTTTATCTACCTAGGCATTGCATCATAACCTCAGGTCACCCTTTTCTCTTTATCACTGAGTCTCCCAATCTTTTCACTAACCTTAGCTCCTTCCTGAGACTTGGTGACTATGTACATCTTTTGCATTTCTTTCAAACCTCCACTCCACTTTGACTATCCTCCTTAATCATGATTCAATGAAACCTTTATGTCTCTGAGTCACTGAATCATTCCCCTAACTCTGGGTTTATATCAAGATCATGTGACTAGAGAGAATCTTTAACTTAACTCATCTTTAAATTCAAGTCACATATGAAGTTTGGAATTACACTGAGTCACGTGATCTCCAAACCTTCCGCTAACTCTAGGTTATATTAGGAGATTACCTGACTCCCCTCCGATTGACATTTTATCCAATGATCATGCTAAGTCTCCTAATCAAAATGGAATATGCTTTTCTTTCAAAAGACTTAGAGACTAGAGGGAGTCTGTGGGTCGCCGGATGATTTGGAATATTCTATTTTTAACATGCGACTTAGAGACCTAATGCAAAGTGTAAATGCACACATAGAAATTGAAGAACTTAAGTCACCCAAAAAAGGTAATGAGGAAATAGAACAAGTCTCGGGTAACTAGGGCTTATCAAATACATAGGTTCTTCAACACTTAGGTTATTTTGCATGGATAGGAGTAAAACAGAGACTGAAGGGACTGCAGAGGACACAACCAAGACCAAAAAATTTAAGGTCTTTCTCAAAGGCTGGGCTCAACCCTCGTGGAAGCCTCATTTTAGTCTACCTGTAGCCAAAATCTTCATAATGGGGAAAATTTGGGTAACAAAACCATCTCCAAAGCATTAGGTTCCAATGGATATTATCAGTATGTTACAACCACATATCTGGGATGAGATAATACAAAGGATACACATTCAAATAGGATTGATCTAAACAACCATATGTTACATCCAACAAAGAGCACTCACCAAAACGTGTCAGTGACAACCTCAATTGAAGCATACAAACTATTGGTGCACATCAATTGATACATAACTGATATGTCAATCTAGTCAGTTCCACAACAACTGATAGACTAAAGGATGGAGAATAAGGATATGTTGACATCAATGATATAATTAATGAAAATAGAATAGACCCTAACATCCTTTTTTTTATGCGTTTATCTATTATTGAATTTTTAACAAGGGGTTTCAAAATACATAATTAAGAGCAACATTCATTTTTTTTAACACAAATTAAAGTTAGAAAAAAATACAAAAAGATTTTATGATGTGTTCAATAGTATTTGAATAATGCAAACATTTTGATACCTGTTTGCAAACACTTCATTCTTTAGTAATATTTTGGTCCTGACATCCTATTGTGTTTTCTTGTGGGTTTAACTATTATCCATTTTTATAACAAGGGTTTTTGAATGCATGATCAGGAAAGCCAAATATTACTAAAATTGAGGAAAATGCCCTCTGTCATGGTATTTCTCAGCACTATCTGATATTGTAGTTTTTATCTTTTAGTAATAATATTTTAAACCCACACAAAAAAAAAGACAAAAAGGATGTTTAAACCCAAATTTACAGCTAATCTAAAAAAAACCTTTTGGGAATTGTGTCTAATATAGTATTTCTTAGTGGGATCTGATCTAATATGGTTTTTTTTTAGCTTTTAATAATAACACTGAATCTTCAATGTTCATTTTCATCAATTTCGGGACAACATCAGGCAAATCATCGGTGAGGATGTTCTCTTGCCAAGGCCTAGAAGGGTTACATTTCCAACTCAATTGGTTTCTTTCTTCTTGTAAAATGTATTTGATCTTACATAGTCTTTCCATTTACTACAAATTATTGCTGAAAAAGTAGTTAAGGAAGTGTTTGTCCAAGACTACTCTATCCCCACAGCCGTTTAGAGATAAAATTTATGGTGTGGGAAAGTGCATATCAGGGGTTTACTTCTCTAAAATTTTCTACTGAAGGGGTGTGCATTAATTTCAATTTACAATGTCATTAAGGAATCCTTTGAGATGTACAGGATGGGGATTTTTAAAGATGCGTTAAAGACACACCTACCCACTGTTGGTGCAGGTCTTGCTAGAAAAATCAAGGGAATGGTTAAGGCCATTATGGTGTTAATTGATCATAAGCATGATGTAAATTTCATATGAAATGTTCCTATATTTGAGACCAGGATGTAATGACCTCAACTAGTGAGTTTGGAACCTAAAATCCCTTACATTGGAAGTTCTTCCCGACAGGTCATTTCTCCTCATCAGTGCCCATTTGTCTCTTACATGCCACTAGTGAATGATTGTGATGTACAAAGGGAAAACAATGCACAAGGAGAGGACATGGAGGAATAAAATCCTCCTAAACTTATTTTTTTATATTTGTGACTGTGGGATAATAGTAATTTTATATTTTTATCATGCCAAGGGATAAATATGGTATCAATAGTATTATACGATATTAGACAATTAGTGTTTTTTGGAATTTTCAAAGCTTTATTTTGTATCAGAAGTTTTTATGATCTGATATGGATTTATTTTGATCATATCTGGCTAAGTTAGAGCCTAAAAACACTCTAATTTGTACTTTTATTCTATATTAATATAAATATATATAGGCTCCAAGCCTTTTTCTGAAAAACAAATAGTAGTTATACAAACAAAAACAAAACACAAATGGATGTTGTGACCTGTACCACAACGTTTGAATAATAGAAATATGTTGATACCTATCTACAAAAACCTCATTCTTTAGTGATATTTGAGTCTCTTGATGATGTATTTGGCAACCCTTGGTAGAAAAATCAATAAAACAAAATCCCACAAAAAAGGAATATTTTCCAAAAACTGGTGAGGGCAATTGACTGTGAAAGGCCACTAGCGGCATATTTCTGGGATGGCTAACAGCTTTCGCTAGCGAATCCCCAAACAAGTCTGACAAAAAATGTTTTAAAGGGGAAGATTCTTACATTTATAGTAACTTTGAGTAAGAACAAAATTACTATACTATGATGGTTATGTTCTTGTCCTAGTTCTTTGTTGCATAATAACGAGACTATGAAAAACCCTAAATACAATGTCCATGGTGAAACAAGTGTTATTTTTTGTGCATTTAATTGTTATCCACTTTTCTAACAAGTGTTTTTGAGTCCATCAACAAGAAATAAAAAATATTGCTAAAAGCTAGGAAAATCCCATCTGATATGGTATTTCTTACCAGGTTGCCATGCAATATGGTATTTTTAAGATTTTAGTAATAAACCATAAACACAATATTTTCAAAGAGTAAGTAATGGGCGCTCTTGAAGAACTAAAAAAAACCTCAACAACATGACTATCTTATTGATTTTTATAACAACTATTTTCAAATACATAATGAGTTGTATGTGTACACACACACACATGCATGTATAAATAAATAATGTTGTGTAGCTGGCATAGGCATCAAACCAAGCCATGAATATATGTTTATCAGGTTCTTATGTGATGTAATAAATATTTCTTACTTAAATTTGTGTGTGTGTGTGTGTGTGTGTGCGTGTACGCGCTTTCTTGGTGTTTTATAAGAAATGTACAAAAATATGAATACACAAATCAAAACTACACATCATAAATTGAGTATGGATCCCAAGTGCCTTGATCTCGCGGATATGAGTATATAAGCAGCCTGGAAGGTGGAGGAAGTATCCATGGTCTAGAGGCCTGAGATATAAATTATTTATATATGTATATATGTATAGATCTGACATATGAATGTTTTGTGTTTTGTCAAAAATGCATGAAAATAATGAAAACCCTTTTGATTTCACTACTTATTTATCTCTATGTATAAATATGCATGTGTGTGTGCTTGATATGTTTGTATTTTGTCATCTCCTAGGTCACTGTAAACCTTTCCTTTAAAATGAACAGTCCTACTTAACATAATTGGTTGCTAGAGTTGAATGGAGCCAAGAGAAGGTTCCCATTTTTCACACAGTGGTTGCAATTTTGTTTCTCCACTAGACATTACACCAAGAACATTGTAGATTCCAACTTCTAAGTGAAAAATGTGGGAATTTTTCTTTCCCCAAACCAACTTTTACATCAATTTCAACCCTTTTTAATAGCACATTGTTTATGTGTGTCTCATCTGCAAGTATCATCCTATGGTTAAAATTTTGGTTTATCTTGCAACCAATTAATTATTTTCTTTGTTACCCACAAAAACATACCCCTTTAAATACATTTACATTTAAATATAGACATAATAGAATTACATATCATAAATTGAGTATAGATCTCAGGTGCCTTGATCCCGTGGATACGGGTATGTAGGTATCTTGGAAGGAAGAGGAAGCCTTCATGGTCAATGTTCCTGGGATGTAGTTTGGTTGTTTGTGGTCTTATTACTTGATTGCTTTCCATAATACCCCTACAAATCTTTTTCATAGCGTCCCCTATAAATTTTTTGCACAACTTTCAAATTACGTCTTTCTTGCAACTTCTTATATAATTCTTTCAATCCAACATTAAAAAATCTACTGATGCGTATGTTTTTCTCAAAATATATTTTCTCTTGAACCTCAAAAAACTTCTCTTTGATTCTCTTTGAAAAGGTAATAATAATGGTTCTAAATTACAATACTTCTCTCTTATTTTCCTTATGTTAGCATTTATATCTAGCATTTTTTTATTTTGAATCACCATATTCATTTCTATAGCCATGTACGATGCCAATGGTACATTGTATTGAAGCCACATTTAAGAGTGAACATGTATAAACAGTTCTGTCTCCTACCCATCTAATATGGAGCTCCAAAATCTAAGTGCCCACCAAAGGACATGTCACCACCACATGCAAACATTATTTGCAAATTTCTCCCAACCATGTAGAAATTCCTAATTATCTTTCCAAGATGATAATGGGAATTCCAAATATTCGGAAAAAGTTGTTGATGGTTTACAAAATTTCCCCAATCTTATTGTCCTTCCACTTTATTTGTGTACAACCATACCTGAAGCTCTGCAATATTGTTAAGGGTTTGCAAATCATCATGATTTCCTGCACAAGATGTCGATGATGAAAAGATGATGACATTTTAAAATTGAAGCATTAATATTAGAATCTAATATTATTTTTAACGATTTTGATAGATATAATATAAACATAGTTTTAACATAGAAACTTTAAAAATCTATACTATTATGCGTAGAGGAATGAAGAAGTACACTTTAAAATAAAGATTTATAGAAAATATTGATGACCATAACATCTCTGTAGAATGATAAACATATAAAAGTGGAATAACATCTTACCAAATTACTTTAAAAATCCCTTTTCTATTTTTTTACAATATAACATGAAGTGATAGAAAAAGGACAATGTGTCAAACAATTTGCACATTTGTTTTCACACAAAATATTGTTTGTTGGTTGCTACTTGTTAGTAATAACTGAGGCGGGGGGGGTGAATCAATGGCCTCAAAAAACTTATCCTTAATCTAACCACCAATCAACTAAACCTCAGATTATTATGTCACTACAAGATGCATGACATGAAATACTTATAATAATTAATTGTCTGTCAGTTTTCCTTGTCCGTCCATATTCTCCTTGATTACCAATAAGAAGTATAACTATTTACTGAAATACAGTAAATATGCCCAGTATATCGATAAATCTAGAAATGCATATTTGAAATGTAAAATAGTAAAGTAATAAACCATACACACATAACACATGGATTTTAACATGGAAACCCTGTTAAGGGAAAAAAAACCACTGGGACCGGTACCCCAAATTTTCACTCTTCTAAAGTGAGCCCTGTTAAGAGCCAACCCTGTTAAATGTTACAAACACACTATTAGGTGTGACCTTGTTAGAGGATTTTACACATATAGGTTGTCACTTAGTATCGAGCATCTAATGCTGCCATCCTTGAATCAGCCTCTCTCTTAGACTGTCAATAGGCATCGGGCATATCCAATGCTACTTTCATGAATTAACCTTTTTGGCACTCCTTGGGATGTACCTCAATATATAGAAGACTGTTAAGTCCTACTCTATTAAGAGACTTGATTCTTCAATGGTTAAACTGAAAAAAAATGACATGTTTCTAATGCAACTTGAATTGCAGATTTTCAGATCTATTTAAGTAAATTGCCTCTTTGATCAATTTATCAATTCAATTCTTTTGTGCTCCACACTTTCTGCTCTGTAATGTTGTGCTCATTGTTTGTCAGTGTCTGCAGAATTCCTTAGCTCTTCTTCAAATTGATTGATCAAGACTGTATCAAGTTATTCTTCATCATTTTCTCTTCAGCATCCTTTTTCTATTCACTCCCCTTAATCCCTTTTCATGTGATTTTTATATCAAAAATGAATTAAGCTTGTCTCTTATATAGATATGATATTCACTGTTTCTTGATTCTTGATTTTTGGCATGAAAAACAATCTAGCCAATTTGATTTAAAGCATAACTCCTGATTTTTCTTGTAGTTATCTTTATGTCAACTGTATAAATCTTCTTTAAATCAATCACTTAACTCTCATCAAATAAAACAAAGAAAACAACTAGTTAAGTCTATCTTTAGCTCTTGCCAGCTAGATATTTTGTCATTTTATGAACTCTCTGTTCCGTCAGTCAACTCTTCAGTTAGTCATCAGTTACAACTATCAGTTCCATCAGTGTGACTTTAGTTAGCTTCGGGATCTCCATCCGTCAGGCAACTCTACTTCTAGCTCGTTGGGCATCTTGTGGTTTTTCTTCATCGGGCAACACTGTCTTCTACTCGTCAGATATCACTGTGAATTTTCTTCTTTTCCTTTATCGATGGTGTGCACCCTGTCGGTGTTATCTATCACTTAGTGAATACTTGACTTTTATGCATTGTTGAAGTCATAAACTTTGTTCCATTTATTCTCTGAAGTCTTTGGCATTTTATACATGAACGTACAGATGATATCAAGTTGACATCAATGACAATACAAACCATTAACTGATTTAATGCCTTGCATTATCTTCAACTTAACATTGTCAAACATTTAATCAGTTAAATGTCATCAATATCTCCCTTTGGCATTGATGGAAACAAAACTTATATTATCACACTATACTATTTCTAATACAATATGAAATACAATTGTTGAGATTCATCAAACTACCAATCTTTGTTTGATAAATGATAAATGTCTAAACTTTGGTAAGCTCTCTTTTAGCTTAGATTTGATTCTTGCAGCTTTTTGTTTACTAATGTGTTGAATCTTCTTCTTGTGTCAATTTCTCTCCTTTGACTGTTCTCTCTTTTGTGATGTCTTTTTGTCTTGTCAATAACTCTTCCTTTGTGTAATCTTTCATAACAACTCTCTCCCTATGGAAATGATTTCTCCCTGTTGGAGTAATATGATAATGGATAATCTCTCTTCTTTTTCTAAAGATTGTGATAATATGGATACTTTCTCTCCCTTTGACAACAATGCCAAAAAAGTATTGTTACAAGTATCTGACATTCATGTCAAACAATCTTTTTCCTCCTATCCATAATATATTCCTTGAATTTCACTTATCCATAAGAAATACAAAAATATTCTCTGGTGCTCAGTTCTTGATATATATCTGTCTATATATAGATGTAGCTTTGAAGTTCTTCTCTTTGCTTGCATCAACATGAATGATATTCTGAGAATATGTAGGCTGATGCAACCTTCAGTCATTTTACCGACTCATAGACAAGGGTTTGACCCCTAGTCTCTTTCTCAAGTACTCAAATGTATCCTTGGGTAGTGGCTTGGTGAAGATATCAACCAATTTTTATTTTGATTGCACATACTTAAGTATCACCTCTTTTTCTTGAACTTTTTCTCTCAAGTAATGATACTTGATGGCACTGTGTTTGGTCTTTGCATGCATGACTAGATTCTTGGAAATGTTTATTGCACTGGTGTTATCACAATAGATAGTCATTGGTTCTAAGATCTTCATATGCATACCTTCCAGCAACTGTTTGATCCATGCAATATTTGAGCAATTTGAAGCAGTAGCAACATATTTTTCTTCTGCAGTAGACTGAGAGATGCATCCTTGCTTCTTGCTAATCCATGTGATAAGTTTGTCACCCATAAAGAATGCTCCTCCATTTGTGCTCTTTCGGTCATCAAGATTTCTAGCCCAATCAGCATCGGTAAACACCTTTAGTTCAAATTTGCCTTCTATTCTATACCATAAGCCAAATTCCTCAGTATTCTTTAGATATCTTAGGATTCATTTCATAGTAGTCATATGTGATTCCCTAAGGTTAGCATAAAATCGAGAAACAATTCCCATTGCATGTGCAATATCTGGTCTAGTGTGTACAACATACCTAAGTTTTCCAATCATTGATCTGTACAAAGTTTGATTTACCTTTTTTGTCTTGTCTTCCTTTGTCAACTTACATCTAGTAGCCATCGGTGTTCCAACTATTTTTTATTCTTCCATCTTGAATATTTTTAGGACCTCTTTGATGTACTTGGACTGTGTAATGAAAATACCTTCTCCTTATTGCATGATCTGGAGACCAAGAAAGAACTTGATCTCACCAAACATTGACATCTTGAACTCTTTACTCATCTCATCAGAAAATGATTTGCATAGCATATCATTTCCTCCAAATATGATGTCATCAACAAAAAATTCACCAATCAAAGTGTTAGCATCAATATCTTCTTTCAAATAAAGATTATTGTTTTCACTAGTCCTTACAAACCCAATACTTATTATATAGGAATGAATTCATTCATACCAGGCTCTAGGAGCTTGTTTCAATCCATACAAGGCTTTGTGAAGTCTACATACCATGTCCTTCTTGTCTGGATCAACAAACCCTTCTAGTTGTTCAATGTATACCTCTTCTTCAAGTATTCCATTTAGGAATGCTGACTTGACATCCATTTGGTATACCTTGAATCCTTTGAATGTAGCATAAGAAAGTAATATCCTTACTCCTTCTAGCCTAGCAACAGGTGCAAAGGTCTCTCCATAGTCTATACCTTCCTCTTGTGCATACAATTTGCATACTATTCTTTCTTTGTTCCTTGTGACTTCTCCATTCTCATTTAGTTTATTCCTGAATATCCATTTTGTACTGATGACATTCTTTTCATCTGGTCTTGGCACAAGTGACCATGTTTTTTTCTTCTCAATCTACTCAATATCATCATTCATAGCACTTATCTATTCCTCATTATCTAGTGCAGTATTGACAAATTTTGGCTCAAACTCACAAATTAAACAATTTGAGTTTAAAGACTTACTTCTTGTTCTTGTACCATCTTTCTTATCTCCTATGGTCTGGACCTCTAGATGGATCCTTCTTACATATATTGCAAGTACAGGTATAGTTCTTTGTCTATCAGCTTGATCATTATTTTGATCTTCATTTTGTTCTTCATCACCTTGCACATTATCTTGATCATTATCCTGACCGTCAGTATTTGCACCCTGATGCTTGGGAGCAGTGATTTGTAGCTTAGAGGATCTATAATATTGGTATCATAGAGTGTCAAGTTCCTCGTTGTAAGTGAACTTATTGTAGTCCTCTGGTTCTTTAGTTCTTTCTTGTTCATTCTTCTCTGCAAATTCATCTATCTTTACATTTGCACTTTCAATAATTTTGTTAGA
>MU228172.1:1229381-1262214 GCA_018584345.1 Thuja plicata
TTGAGGTGTAAATATGGAGAGGGTGCTGTATTAGAAATGCTAAAGAAAAGGTATATTTGGCATGTTGCAGCTAGGAAAATGATAAATCCCCTCTCCATGGATCAAGAAACTTTTATGCAGTTGCCCATACCATTTGTTGCAAGCCCAAAGTAATTTTGGAGGATTCTATTTGAAGCCCCACCAATAATATTGAATAATAAACAAATAAATTTTTTTTTTGTTTTACTTTGTAACTGTCGCAATTGCGACGTCAACCCCTGAATTGTGACGGGGATGTTGTAGCGGCGACGCCAAACGCCCGTCGCAAATTGCATTGGGATCCGTCTCAATTATGACATCAGCCAAGGGGATTGCGATGGGGTTTCTGTAGTGGCGACGCCAAAATCCCGTCGCAATTGTGACGCATTCCACAAGAATTATGGCCAGATGATGCCAGAATAAAGTGGCAGTATAGCGACGGATAGCTATCGTAATTGCGACTGGTGATGACGGACGTCGTAATTTGCAACTAAAAATGAGCAACGTCTACTACTGTCGCACTTGCAACACATGGCTGTCGTAATTGCGACACATAGCCATCGCAAAATGATGCCAAATGTATTAGTGCTACTAGCATCACAATCTACTTGAAATACGTTATTCAAATCAGGTAAAGATAAGACAAGTTTATCTATTACCTTTTTCTTCATAAATGCAAAACTCCTCTGTGCTCCATGTGTACATTTGAAGTCCTTCCTATGTCCTCTCATGGTTTCACTCATCGATCCAAAAATTGAGCTAAAGTTTCTAATGAACTTTCGGTAAAAACTAGGAAACCAATGAAATGATCTTACCTCTCCAACATTCTTTGGTCTAGGCCACTCAACAATGGCTTTTACTTTCTCAGGGTTCATCTTCAATCCTTCAACAAATAGTACAAATCCTAAACACACTAATTCCTTTTTCATGAAATTACACTTTTTGAGGTTGATTAGCAACTTCTCTTCCTTTAACGTCTTTAACACTTGTCTAACATGCATCAAATGCTCGTCCTTTCTCTTATTCAAAATCAAAATATCACCCAAATATAGAATGAAAAAATTGCCTAATAATTTTGTTAGAACCTATTTCATTAACCTCATGGAAGTACTCGATGCATTATACAATCCAAAAGGCATTACCAACTATTCATACAATCCTTTATTTGTCTTGAATGTAGACTTCCACTCATCACCTTCTCTATTTCTTATCTAATGATATCCACTTTTCAAGTCATCTTGGTGAAATATATAGCTCCACTTTAACAATCCATCCTATCACCTATTCTTTTCAAATGAAACTGATACTTAATTGTGATTCGATTGATGGCTCTAGAATCAATGCACATTCTCCATTGTCCATCTTTGTTTCTAGTGCTAAAACTGTAGGTACTGCACACAAAGTGAGACTTTCTTTGATTAATCCTCACTACAATAAATCTTGTGCTTGTTTATTGAGATCTTCATTATCTATTGATGTTATCCTATATGCTACTTTGTTAGGAAAACTAGCTCCTGGAATCAAATCCATACAATGTATAATACTCCTCACAGGTGGTAATCCATCAAGGAAATTTTTTGAGATGATATCTCCATACTCTTCCAACAATCTATTCATTTATTCAGGTTGTTCTTTCTCTGAGATGATTTCCTTAGAATTATTAGGTTCTAAAGAGAATCACACATTGTCATGCATCATGCCATTCACTAAATAAATTCTTGCATTGGTACACACTTCACTCTTAAGGGGTTCCTCTAAAGGAAACAATTTTTTCTTCATTCCATTAGCAATAATTGTATACACATTCTTCCTACCATCATGTATAGCATGTCTATCATACTACCATGGTCTACCCAACAAGATATGTCCCACATCCATAGGCATAATAGCACACAAAACTTCATCATGGTACCTTCCAATCTTGAATTTAACTATGCATTGTCCACTTACCAGTACCTTGTGTTCATCTTGTATCCACACAATCTGATAGGGCCTAGGATGCTTCAATCTCTACAACTTCAATTTTTCAACCAACTCCTCCAAGGAAAGATTATCATAACTACCACTATCTATGATAACATTGCACACCTTGTCTTGCACCTTGCATCTATTTTGGAACAAATTATTCCTCTGTGGAGGTTCTATATCTTTCTCTCCATGATATAGGGTTCTCTGAGTTATCAGGGTTGCTCCATCCTCTACTTGATTATTTTTTACTAATCTAGTGCACTCTTCATCTACAAATTTTGTTTTCCTACTTCATTTTTACTTCTTCTCAGATTTTCCTTGTTTGCATTCTAAGGCTCGGTGCCCTACTTCGCCACACTTGAAACAAGTGCCATTGAAATTTCTTCTTTCACCACTACTTTATCCTCCATTGAGATAGGAAATCTTATCATTCCTCTAGTAGTGATCTTTATCCTTAGCTTCTGATTCACTCCTGCCCTAATCTGCAAAAGATCTACCTCCTCAAGCATTAGTATTGGATCGACATCTCTGAAATCTTCATCCTCGAATCTTTTCTTTTTCTCATGCCTTCGATTAAGCTGTTCTCCAACATTCAAAGCCCACTTGTAAGCTTCTTCCATACTCCTAATTTTTATCAGATGAATTTCATCCTGTATTGACACCCTTAAACCATTAAGGTAGTGAGAAACTTGTTCAACTTCATCATCTATATGGCCAAATCTAATATTCAGCTCGTAAAACTCCTCAATGTAGCTCTTAACACTTAAGTCCCTTTGCTTCAAATTATGCAACTTTTGAAATAGAATTACTCGGTAATCCCCACTTAAAAAATTAACCTTTAATTTATTCACCATTCTATCTCCATATTTGATATTTTCTTTACCCCTTCTCTATCGATCTATTTGCAAATGTTCCCACCATAAGGATGCATGCCCTTTTAACTTGGTACAAGCATATTTTATCTTCTTCTCCTCACTAGTTCCTTCAAGTTCAAAGTACTTATCCATCTTTGTGATCCAATCTATCAATTCATCAGATTCCAATTTACCATGCTAATGAAGTGGATTAAAATGAGGTCTCTTATTCAGATTAGTCAAAGCTCTGATGAACCTCTCTTCTTCTTGATTCAATTCTAGTGGCACCTCATTGTTATCTCCATCCCCTGCTTGATCTTCATTATGTTCATCCCCTTATTCATCACTTGCATCTTCTATATGTTTCCCTCTCCTCGGAGTAGTTTCTAACTCTTCCAATGTAGCATAAATTTATCTCAACAAATTCAAGATAGTTGGATCTTCTCCTTGCTCCACCTATAGCATTTCTCCTAAGAATATTCAGTAGTTGTTTGTTGGATCCTTCCTTCTACCACCCCATAAGAGAACCCTAGGTTTGAAAACCTCACTCTAATACCACTTGATGTAGTCAAGGATAGTGGGAACTCACAGAGTCTAACAAATCCTTGCACAAGAGTCACACAATAGAAGCCAAAAGAAACAAGATAAAATGAATACAAGATTAGCCTCCTTATTATAATATGATCAGTTACAAGAATAACTACAAGTAGTGACACATTCCAGGAATACAAGCCTAATTAGAACCTTCAACAGGTTATCTTTTTATACCATCTACAATCACCATAAACTACATGAACCTTCTATAGGAACTTTCTTTCCCCTGATCTATAGATCAAAATCCTACAGGAGCTAGGCTACTGCTCTGTTCTTTTCTCTCTTCTCTGATATGGAAATAAATTACAAGAGTATATAAATCCTTCACAAACATCACGTTGGCCAAGAAAGATTACATTTCCCAATGAGAAGAAAATGTATTACATAAATAGGTAAGGACCCAAAATCATAAGGATCTTCATCCAATGAGTGGAACATTAATCGTGATCCCTCAAGTAGGTCAGCTACAAACTTATCATCACCGAGAAATGATTTGTATACTTTGTCAACCAAGAAAACCTTCTTAAGATCAGAAAATATGAAGACTCACCAGAAAAATGAAGAACATGGCAATCTCACCAAGAATCAAAAATATCTCATGTGCAAAGAAACCAAATGGAACGTGATCCTAAGAGGGAGTAAAAAATGAAGCCACTAACACACAAAAAGGATCAAATCAAAGGAAAATATGTATAGAATAATCATAGAAAGAAACATCAAGACTGATCAAACAAGAAAACAAGAAAACAAATTGTAAGACTTAAAATAGGAGATATTAAAAAATGTTTAGAATGTAGCATATAAAATGGTTGTTCATTAGAATGTAAGATTAAAATAAAGATGTGGGGTAGAAATTGAATGTATTGTTATTATTATTAGATAAATTGTATTGTTGAGATAGTAGAGAAGGTAAGATTTTCCTCTTAGCCCTAAATTTCACAAATAAAAGATCCACTTTGATCAACCATAAGAAAATGGTTAATGCACAAATGCATCAATCGATCGGAAATAAGAAGGAAGAAGAAAGTCTTACAATCTTGAATAATAAATGAACGGTGTATAATAGAATTGGTTGAAACCTTAATTGAAATGAATCGAAGACAAGTACTAACCTCAAAATATAACAGATCTGGAAAAGCCTATTTTCTGATGTCTGTGGCAGGTTTTAGGAAATTCTATAACCAAATCTAGAATAGAAATACAAAGACAGAAAAAACCCAGAAATCTTTTCCTTTTCTGAGTCAAGTTGACCTTGACCTCTTTGGTGGGGCACAATTGTACCCCAAAATGTTTGACCTTATCCTACACTGCTCCAATGAAAATTCTATCTATGGATCCTGAAAGTTTGTTGAAAGGGTATCTGAATTTGATATGAGATTCGCTTTCTTGTACCTATACCAACAAGAAAAATGGTTTTTTTTTGGGGGAGGGGTTTTCCTTGGTCAAACCCCAATTTTGGAATTAACCTTAAAGTATAATTGAAATTGCATAAATAAATAAAGAAAATAAACCAATTCACCCTTCTTGTATAGAAACCCTTGTGGGGGATTCAAATCCTTGAATCCACAAGTATGTATGCACCAAATGAATGTAGAATGTAGAATGTAGGATGTCTCAAATAAATTTCTTGTAGATCTTCAACACCAATCTTGAATGGATCTTGGGAGAGGAAGAGGCTTGCATGGATGTGGTTGGAGAAATCTTCAACAAGAGGGCTCCATAGAGCTTGAATCCTTCAATGGCTACCAATGTATTTCCTTAATGAATTCAATGCTTGAATGTCTTTGAATGCTTGAATGATTGAGAGTAGATGCTTGCTTCAATAGATCATGCATAGAGTTGTCTTAGATGATTCGTGCTTATGCCTGGTTTCATGGGTTCATGGTTAGAGAAAATGAGAGGAGAAGGCTTCCTTACATAGGAGAATTAAATTTGAATTAGACCTATACCCTTAGAAGTGGACTTATACTAAATATAATTTCAAGGGTGGTTTTCTCGAAGACCAAAACAGTTGATCCAGAAGTGAAAATTAAATCTTTTTGAAGCCCGACATTTGGAAACCCCAAAAACATGAAATTTGGACCCTGAGTCAAGGTTGAGGTCGACTTTGACCTAGGTCAAGGTTGAGGTTGACTCTGACCTAGGTCAGGGTTGAGGTCAACCTTGACCTAGGTTAGGGTTGAGATCAACCTTGACCTAGAAGGTCGACCTTGACCCTGAGGTCAAGAATCTAAAGTCTGCAATTCAGGAAGCCAAAAATAGGTCAGAGAGAAGTGGAAAATGGGGAAGAACTGTGGAAAAGCCAGATCCAATTCAGAGACCCATTCAAGGTTGTTTACATGACCCAAAATGACTCACTCAGAGGGATAAACTAGTCCAAAATGGAAGTACTTCCATTTTCTGACTATACATTTAGCCCCCACTTTAGCAAGAGTATGTACTCGATGCAAACCCTTGGTAAAGGAGATCATTGTAGAGAAAAGATAATCTTATTGAAATCAAAAGGGAAAAAGAAATCCTCAAGCGCCTAGGGACTTAAGTCTTTATCAACCATAAGATCACGATAAGAGAGACATCACCAATCAAAGAGAAAGAGAGAGGGTGTGATTACCTCGCCCAATGAGAACCTATGTCCCATTGTGAATCAAACAAGGAAAAAGTGTAACTGGAAAGATGGAGTTGAACCACCTAGTGAATGTGGCTACTCACTAGTCAACCCATCAAGGTTTTACTCTTAGGAATATTCTACTCCAAAAGAGAAAAGCCAAAACATAGAGAGATCCAGTCCTAAGGACACCTTCTGACCTTAAGGGATCAAAAATATTTGTATATTGAAACTAGAGGGATCAAGAGATCCTTGTAAATTGAAACTGGACAAATCAAGAGATCCTATAAGGTAAAAATCCATGCTTTAAGGATTAGTCTCTAATCCATAAATGGAAAAAAGTGTTAAGTTTGAAAATATTTTGAGAGTGCGTGTGTGCCAAAAGTGAGTAGAGTGTATGCCCCCACATTAAAGTCATTTCTAATACTTTAATAGGAGAAATGGATTTAACAGAGACATAAACAACTCCACTAATTGCATTTCCACTACGAGATGCCCCCAAGAAAAGACAAATCATGGGAAATACCACATAAACATACATAAAACACATAAGGGATCTACCTACCATGGGGTCAGTATGATCATAAGATAATATGTATATATAGATATGATATTATTGCAAATGAATTGAGATCATTCCCCAAAGAAAGTAGAACTAGAATCACAATGGAGGAAAGAAAACGTAAGAATTACGAAGAAGAGTCTTTTCAGACCATAACATGGAGATTAAAAAGAATCAGTGCTACCATGTCGCAAATCCAAGCAGACTATACAAGGAAAACATTTGCGAATAATAGCATAGGTACAACATAACATGAAACAACATATAGAAGAATAGAGATACATATAGAAGAATTGTACAATAGGTTTGATTCTTTTATCACCTTGTACCAATAAAGTAACAAGGGTCGTATAAAAGAATCTAAAAAAAATTTAGCAAATACAGTAAGGGAGAAGCACAGTACAATAGGCAAACACATAAAAGGCTACCATGAAGGACAAGCCAATCAAGCACATCGCCTACCCTCCCCATCTTGGTTTATATCATTTAGGGAAGGTGGGAAACTCAAAAGAGGGACTATATCCAACACAATAGGAATAATAGCCAGTTGCAAACAAGGATCCTCTTGAGAATCATGATGTTCAATACTAGGTGTAATAATCAGTTGTATGCAAAGCATATGAGGTAAATCAGTATCAAGATCAATATTCTCATATTCATCATTAGCATTAGTAGGATCATCTAGAGTATCTTATTCATCAAGATTAGTCGAAATAGAATCTAAGACACAAATGGAATCATCATAACTATTCATCTTAACTTCATTATTAACATTAACTTCCTCCAACACATCAAGCATAGGCTGGTCAAAAGAAGGCAAGGAATTGCAAAGAATAGAAGCATGGGACCTAGTGTGAGCTAGATGCTTCTTATGAAGTTCATTGGCAGATTTGTTACATTTTGTCTTGTTTGAAATATGTTGAGAACTAGGAGGAACAACAACGGGTTCCTTCACAGGTTCTATAGGAGGATTAGTAGGACTCTCAATAGGCTGGAAAGTGATACTAGGAGTTTGATTAATAGAATAGGAAGCAATGGATATAGGAGGTATAGAAGGCGTAGGTAAAAGACCATGGTTAATATCTATCCGAGGCATGCTTAACTCAAGAATATTTTGATGTTTATAGGCTTGATATGAGAAAAAGAGGTTATCAGGTGGAGAAGAACATGAATTAGGTAATGAATGCCAAAAGAAGTCAATGGTAGCACAATCCCTAGGCCTAGAAGGTTGATATAAGCTATGATTAATCACCTTCACCTCTTCATCATGAGTGAAATTAATACACTTATGGATAGGAGAAGCAATGACATGCATGACAGTAAACCAAGGAAAACCAAGCTTAACTTGAAATTGATCAAAAGTGGGGACAACAATGAAGGTAGTGTCCACAACTTTATCACAAAGTTCAACAGGTAAGGTAATAGAACCAAATGATGGATAGAGAAAACCATTAAAATTTTGAATCCACACATCAAATGTATCATAATAATCACGTTGTAAGTTCTTCATAAAAAGGTTTTCTTCACTGATGACATTGGCTAAGAAAGTACAATCAACAAGACAAGCACACGTAGGTATCTTAGCAATCCTAGCATAAATGTAAATGGGACCATCAGGAGCTTTAATAGTCTCAGAATCATCAAAGGTGATCGAAATTTCCCGAGGTCTTTTATCATTAGGTTGTTTTGAAGGTTTAGATTGAAGTTTCGGCTTAGGTTGAGGTGGAATCTGAAGTTGAGGTGGAGGTGAAGAATCTTGAACAGTAGGTTGAGATGAAACATCGCACTCCACATGGTTAACAATATGGTTGAGAGAATCCATCTTTGAATCATAAACAATATCCATAGAAGATAGTTGAGCAATGGTATTAGTATCATGTGAAGGCAAAGGATTTGTATAGATTTGGATATTTTGATTAGGAGGAGAGATAGATTTGTTCCCACTACCATCAAAATGATCAATAGATAAAGCATTAGAATCAATTAAATCTTTAACCTTATGCTTTAGGTAATAACACTTCTCGGTATCATGGCCATTCTGACGATGGTATTGAAAAAGGCTTTGGGATCAAAGGATTTTGATGTCATCATAGTAGGAAGAAGAGGTCGAATAGGAGGCAAAGTAATCATATTAGCAGTTAACAAATTTATTCATAATAGAATGTATAGATTCATAAAAAGGAGTAAACATACGATTTAAATGAAAAGCAGTGGATATAGAAGTGACATTGTGAGATGCATCAGAGACTTGATCAGCAATTGCATTTTCTTGTTTATTGATTTTGACATAGTTGTTAGGCTTCCAAAACTTGTTGGTATTAGGAGCAACATCACTCTTATCAACTAGAACAGGATCCATTGGAGTGTTTCTCTCAAATTGACTCACTTGTAATTGATAATGATGAAGCACTACACAAAGTTGTTGAAAAGAGGTAAATTCAGTAAGCAGAATCTTATCTTTTTGCAAATTTGAAATAAACATATGTTGAATATCAACATCATGAACAGGATAAGAAATCTGAGCATACATATGTTTAAATATACCAATAAATTCAGTCAATTTTTCCTTAGTATTATGTTTACAATGCATCAAATTAGTTAAGGACACTTACAAACCAACGTTATTTTGGAACTGTTGGATAAAGGTATTAGCAAGTTTTGGAAAAGAATAAATAGAATAAGGAGGCAAGGAACAATACCATTTCAAAGCCTTATCACAAAAATTTCTAGGAAACAACTTGGCTAAAATCCTATGGTCATGAGCATAGTCACTACAAAGGATTTGAAATATTTTGATATGAGTGACAGGATCTCCCTTTCCACTATAATTCTCAAAACAAGGCATATCATCTTGGTGAGGGACAGGAGCACGAATAATGTCTAGGGTTAAAGGACTACCCATGTCACATGTAGGAATATTAAAATTGGATTGAATTAAGGATGAAAGTTGTTGTTGTAAAGAGGACACAGTTTGCGCCAAACTAATAATTGTGGAATCATTAGAAGAAATAGGAGGCATAGAAACATTTTGAATACAAGGAAAAGTGTAGGAAGCAACAAGAATTGAAGACACAACTAGTGGAACACTTGGAACCATACTTGGAAGAGGATTGGAATAAGTAAAAGGAACACTATGGTATGAAGGTTGTGAGGTAGGTAAAGATACTGGTGGAACACTCACAAGAAGAGATGGAGGTGGAAGATGTGAAGCTAGATGATTGGAAAATGTAAGAGATGTAGTTACTAAAGGAGGATTATAAGTAGGATTTCTAGGTAAAGGAATGAAAGAAGGTTCCACACTGTTGACGAGACTTTGGTGACCAGGTCCACCAACAGACTAAGTTGTCACCAGGTACCGGGGTACCGGCCAACTCCACCTGCAAAGGTTGTCTGGGGAAATGAGATTCCCTAGGCCTCCAAGCACTTGAGGGTCAGGTCTCGATAATGCAGAGCTCAGTTTGGAGATGTGACTATTTTCAATGGGGATAGATGGTTGTCTTCAACTCATTCTCTTCGAGGATTCAAGTAGGTGAGGTTTCTCCAAGCATTTTTTTTTTACACTTAGCAAATAAACTGAAAAAGATCCTATAGGGTCAGAAATACTTTGTCTATCTATAGTTATGATGAAAATTCAAAACATCAACAATACTCTAACATACTATACTAAATACCGAGGAAACATACAACCATCATTTCATATTTCGTTAGTAGAAAAGGAAAGAAGGTCGTTATTCTACTTCAAGTGTTAGAGTAAAGGACATGAACAACACAAAACATAAAATACCATTAACTCAAAAGACAAAATGCCAACAACGTCATTGCAAGAACTCTCTCTTCTTCATTAACATTCCTTCCAGCAAGCACTAGTGTGTGGTACAATGGTGGCTCCAAGGGAGCATCTAACTATTGAAAGCTTGAACTATAGACCATTGAGATCTGCAACTGAGAAATGAAAAAAAAAACTGTATTTCTATTATCATGGACTGCAAAATTATCAATTTCACCGACCCTTGGAATGAGGTCAGACTTACTATTTATACATGCCTTTCTATCTAACCCTAACCCTAACTTATTTTACATTGTACATTAAAATATATTATCCAGTGGCCGGTACTACCTGCACCACGCTACAAAAGAACTCGAGACGGAGAAGGTCAGACATGTCAGAAGAATAAGACAAGATAGATGGAGTGGAAGAATCGACCTCGAGAAGATGGCTGAGAAGAGAGAAGGAAGAAATCTGATCCCCCAGGGATCGAGGCTACATGCCTCATAAATGGGAGAGTGGCACTTTGTCTCTGATGCGCTAGGTGTAGCATCAAAGTGGCACCTTGGGAAGACCATCTATTAGAAAACTTCCCATCGAGCTGACGTGTCTTATCGCCGTTACCAACCTCTCTAAGATCCTTAATTAACTACTTTGAAAGTGACCGGTCAGCCTTGGAAATCGGGACATGGGTCACTTGAAAGAATACAAAATATAGTATCCGGGACTCTGGGATCTGGGAACTTACGTTCCAAAAGAATAAAGAATACAAAAACACTTAGGTTTTGTCCAGATCCCAGAGAAACTTTATTGTTGTTTACTATCATTGAAGGTCTGGATGAGGTGGGAGATTCCATCTTCATCAATATCTTTAAGGCTAGCCTGTTGGTACTTGGCCACCTCAATCTGTTCCCCTAGTTTTGGAATATTTCCCTTGAATTCATCGCCCATCTTTTATGCATCATGACCACTGAGTATCTTGCAAGTTATTTGCGCCATTTGAGCTCTATCTATTCCCTCTGAGGATTGATATCTTGATTCCATTAGCTCATTAAACTTCCCCAAAACATATTCCTCTGGCGTGCATGTGTCAGTGCTAAATGGATCAGCTCCAGAGACCTTTGTAACAAAAGACTTATATAAATTGAAGGAATATTGAACCATATTAATTTTATCTAGCAGAGTCCCCACCAATTGCTTGAGTACCTCCAATGTGAGGTCAAGTCTGGAGTGCTGGGTCCTCACAAAATCAAATGACTCTTCCCCCAAAATTCCAGACTTGGAAACCACTTCCTCTCCGAGGCTGAGGAGTTCTTCAAACTCAAATTTCCATGCTTCGTAATTCTTGATGTCCCCTTCCCATATGTTGATGATGGTTTTGGCTTGGTGCTAGATGTGGCGGGCCACATATAGATCCAGGAGGGTAGACACCAGGAAATGTCAGACGTCTCCTAACTATAATGCAACCCACTCATTAACCGCTTGGGCCTTCTTTTTCATCACCCGTAATGAGTCTATGTCACTCTATGGCAGTGGCACATCAGATGTCGAGGCCTCTAGAGGAATAACATTGATAGGCCAGGCCAGCTCAGTTAGCAACCCCATTAGATTTTCATTTTCCTCCTTTGCCACCTTTAACTTTTGAGCCTCCTTCTCATAGCGAGCCTCCACTGCCTTGGCCGCATCCTTTAACAAGTCCACCTCGCCCTCTTTCCCCCCTTTTCCCAGTGATATCTCTGTAATGTTATAATCTCTAGCCTTCATCATTGCTTTGTCTATGTCTGGGGGAGGTTTTTCTATCACTGCAACTGTTTCTTCACCCGGCCCAGTTTGAAAAGTGTGAACCATCTGGGATTTCTTGGCCTTTGGCGAGTTCTGGGCCTGAGCCATCATCTCCACTAGAGAAAGATCAACTTTGGGCATTGGTGGGGCCTTCCTTTTCCTGGTTTCTATCAACCACTCAGGCGGTACGGGTGGCTTGGTAGCCAAAATCTATTCCTATTACTTCTCCCCAATATCTTGTTGTGCCCCTTCAGTAGTATGAGTCTTTCCCATCCATTTTCTTGTATCTTTTGATTCCGCAGCGTCTTATCCTCCAGCGACATTAGTATCTTCTTCCCCACCATCTGTATCTTTAGTAATATCTCGGTCCTTGTTGGTTGCCCCAGGGTTTTCTTCCTCTTCCTATCACTGTTATTGTTCAGCCTCTGTTGCTGGGATATTTTCTTCTGCCTGTGTATCCTTTGGTAGTGGGGGAGACAATGGGCCAAGATTTAACATTTGGGCCACAGTGATTACTTCCCCAAATATTTCCCTCGGGAGTGGCATTTGAAACATGACAGTTGGGGTCACGGTTGTTCCCGAAGGTCCAGTTTCCCCAACTAATGCCATGTGTTTACTTTGTTCATGTTGCCCTGATATTCCCACATCCTGCATCTTTGGGTCTTCGGAGGCAATTTCTTGTTCTGGTTCCTTTTCTTCTTCCATCTATTCTTCCTGCTCTTGTGTAGGTTCTTGTTCTGGAGCTTCCTCTTGCTTTGGGGTTTTAGCCTCCGGCCGCTCATTGTCCGCAAATTCCCGAACATGTCAGTTCTAAAAACATGGTCAAATTCCTCTTGAGGGGGAGGATTTTTTGAGACATCAGCAGGCTCCGGTTCCCTCTCTGGCTCCAGGGAGTCAGAAGAAAGGATTTCTACTTGTAGAATCTGATGCATCCCTAGCACCGGCTCTGCCTTAGGCTTTGGATTAAGCCTTTTCTTCCTCTTGGTGACCAAAGGTGGCCCCACATCCCTTAGGACCTGCTCCTCTTCCAGATCCACTCCCATTGCTTTAACCATTAGTGCTGCTAGTGAAGGGGAAGAGGGAGGACGGATTGGTCCGATCATGAGTACCGGGGTAGCCAGCCGTGTTATTAATTTTTCCCTCATATCCTAGGAGGCTGCTATTGATATCTTTATTTTCTCCTTAATGGAGCTCTCCTATGGGGTTGGGGTCTCCATTATTCTTTTTCCCCTATCTTCTTCCTGTGAAGAAGTTCTGGCCCCAAGGGTCAGCTTTGGTACCGGCTGGGGAGCCCTGCGGGTACTTTCAGGGCATACTCTCTTGAAATATTCATGGCTATGCTCAACCACATTGTGAGTAAATTACTCTATGGTGGGCCCTTCCTAGGCATCCCAGTTCACCAGTGGGAGGGCCAATTTATCAATCCCCTTTGCTTTGTACTAGGGGTCTATCGTGGAGCTGGCGTCTGAGAAGTCATCTGGGAATTTTCAGAGCTTCAACCTTTGCATCATCCTAGCGGTCATCTGGACGTAATGTTAGCTCTGGACTTCAACGTCATCCTGGAAATCCTCCCAGAAGTCCTCCATGTGGTATTGGTGGGACTTTGATGCCCAGGGAAGTGCCAGTGCAATCTTGCCATGTGGATCAAAGTTCTTCTGTGCTAGATAAAACTCTACTAAGTTCAAGCTCTTGAGCTCGTTGTTTGCCTCCTTAGCTACGGCTAGATTGCACGAGTAATTCCCACAAGTGATTGGGAATGGAATCTTTGTCACCTTCTTCAAGGCAAAGAAGGTGTGTAGCTCCATTATTTGTCTACAATATTCGGAGAGAATTAACTTTTTCCCACAATGTTTAGGCAACAAGTAAGGTTTCCCGGAGAAGCCGGTTACCCTTATATATGTATGCTGCTAGAATTGTATATAATAATGGCCATAACTTCTGACTAGATCCATCGCCTCTATAGAAAGGTGGTTTCCTACATCCTGGTTGGGTGTGAGAAGGTTGTAGTAGATAAAGGCGTCATTCACCAGGCAAAAGCTGGGGAAACTAGCCTCCTATTGAATCTATGGGAAAAAGTCCTAGGGAGCCTTCTGACCCAGGCCGATCTCGAGTACGCCTGATGTGGGTATCCCATTGGTGGCAAGTCCTTGTTGTGCTAGGGCCCAGAGAACATAAAAAGTCATATAAAACTTCTTCTTTTGGACCACTTGAAGGAATTGGGAATCCACGTGGTTTGAAATAATGGCGGCCCAATCAAAGTACTCCCTGCCAGTGGAAATGCAAAGAAAAAAGTAGTACATCCACCCTGTGAATTCTCGGGCATGTGGTTGCTCGAAGACCCAGGATAGTGCTATCATCCCCATCTGGATGCTTTCTTTAAATTTGGACTGGGGGATTTCTAGCTTCATTCTCTTGGGGTCCCTCTTCAGGGTCTTGAGCCAAAGATTATTCATATATATCCGGGTTGCATCCTCCAACTACTTAAACTGCGCTAAGGCATCTAATCGGGTAACCATAGTTGGGTTGTCAAATTGAGGAATTCCCAACCCCATCTAGAAGGTTGCGGCATCGAGAGACACCATAGGAATGGGGTATCCAGTCGAGACTGGGGCTGCAAGCATGACTGCCTAGACAGATGAGTTGTAGTGCACGGAAAGTGTAAGAATTAACTCTGGGGCCTGCACAGAGCATGGAAAATAGGCGGCCTTGAGAATCTCAGAATCCCTGATGTTGATTGCCAAAGGATCCCTAGATTTTTGCTGGATGTACATTATTTTAACCAGGGCCTGCATCTCAGCCCACATTCTGATGCTGGTGTCGGTAATTAATTAAACTTTGGAATCAATCTTTGATCCCACGATGGTGTTGTCCTTCACGTACTTCATGGTGAGAGGCAATTTTTCCAGGGCCCTCTGCATCTTAGACCTGACGGCTGCCCTAGTTACCGCAGTGGAAGGAAGTTATAGACTCCCGAGTGGTGAAGATGCGGCAGCCTCAGACATGATGAAAGTATATTTCTTTGAAAAACTTGCAAGGCAAGATGACCATCAGAACTTGTAGATAAGTATTATTCCAGGGTTCAAAAATCTTACCATCGCGGTGTTTGTTTTCCTGAAATGTTAGTTTAGGTCAAAAATCCTGGAAAGATATATATATAATGCAAATTTAAGGGAAATAACCAAGATTTGGGCCTGGGATTTTGGGCATACTTAGCAAAAGTAAGGCGTGGGCTGGTGAAGGAAAAAGACCCGGGGTCTGGGAAAATAACTGTTGGGAAGGTGTGTGCAAAAAGTGAACTGTCAGGCCCACGTGGGCATCACGTGGGCCTGCAATAAATGGGAGTTAAGGCGATGGAAGTGAAGCTAACTATTCGAAGGCGTGAAAAGTGAAGGCCACTTGGATAGTTCTAAATGCATTCATGGGATGTAAATGGGGCATTAAGGCAGGTTTATGGAGGAGAGAGAAAATTGCCTGGTTGAAACCAACCGAGAGTCGAGTTTCAACCAGGTGGTATTTTATCCTTAATGAGCTCGCAAACATGGATGAAAAGAAGATAGAGCATGATGAGCTTGACAAATGACCGGGTGAATGCACAAAAAATACACACCATATTAATAGCAAAGTCGAAAGGTATACACATGAAAAGTGGAGGGATATACATCAATATATACTAAATATACATATACACAGAACACAGAGCATCTATTTACATAAAACCAGAAAATGTACAAGCATATACAATATTTATGTTATGCTACACCTACACAAAGGGCGGACAACCCTCTGGCAAAACCGACCCACCAATGGGCAGCGAACCAGACAACTGAAACAACAAAAACAAAACCAGACGAAAACACAAACCAAACAAACAGAAAATAAGAAAGATAGAGAGAAACAGAGGAACCAACCTGAAAACTAGAAAGGATAGGGAGGAAAGACACCATGAACTCTGTAACAACTTCTACCTTCAAACGATCACCACTTAACACCAAAAACCACTCGCAATTTCTCAGAGTAGTTCGGAATAGTTCGCACTAAATTCTCGCTAAATCGCTGTGATATCGCTCTGAAATTGCTCAAATTGCTTAAGTATTTTAATCATTGTAGTTGTGAAAATGATAGGTAATTTCTATTTATACCCATGGTAAAAATAAACTTACCTTTCCTTCCGCCTACTCTAGAATCAAGCAAGCCCCCCGAACTCTGGGCCCAGAGATTTCTTACAACTGTACCTTCTCACAAGAAGAAGATATCATGGCAAAGAATCCTGTAGTCTATGGTTTGGTCTCTAGAGAAAGAACAACCAACTCTAGGACCGGGTCCTGAAGACACAACAAGCCAAAACTAACAACGCGGGAAAGAAAATCTGGAGAAAGAAAATAAGGCAACAAGGGAAAAGACAAGGCAAGAGCTGGAAGCAGAAAACAAAAAAAGGGAGACCCAACATTTTGCACACAAAATGTAGGTACAGGGATGCAGGGCATAACAAATGGCAACTATCTTGGATGAATACCTTAGTGCATTTGAGAACTACAGAATCTCTGGTTGGCAAAACTGGAACAAAACATCACCCAAAGTATCTTACTTATAAAGAGTAACACGTCTGAGAGAATCTGGCCATACGTGATTTAGTCCTTGATCTTTTCATCAGTGGTGAAGTCTGTTCTTTGGAAGGAAATCAAGCCGATGACCTTTGGGAAAAGCAGAGAGGAGGCACCAAGTATACCAAACCCCAAAGTCATCAAATTTGCTCGTTTCTCTCAGAGACCAAAGTTTCATCCCATTTCTTTTTTCATCTTGTTTATTTATGGGTGGGAGGGCAGTACTTCTTTCACCATTAAGCTTAAGCTTAGCTAATTTTAATGGGGGTACTTCTTTCACCCTTCCACCTATCTTGATATACTGGATGGGAAAGGAAAACTCTGGACCTGGGAGAATCTTTTAAAGTTCAGACTCGGGTCGATCCACTAGTGCAACCGATCTACCCTTGGCATGTCCGATTACTTGTTCCTTATTTTGATTTCACTGACTACCAGATTTCCAGAGATAAATCTGATGAAGATTACTCATAATGTACTACCAAACTTTCAAAACAACTCCGGAGACCGGGTTAATTCCATCATGACAACAATAGATTCTTAAGTTCATCATCTTGTAAAAGGCAATGTCCCGAAGACCAGATGTTATGCAAAGCATACCAATCCTCGCAATAGGGTGAGAAAAATACTGGAACCCAAAAAAAGAAGATAAGAACACAAAAGACAAAGCAAAGAAAAAGAGGAATATTTACAGAGCAAGGTGCCTCCCAATGAGGCACCGGGAAAGAAATATTTACAAGCAAGAGATTTACATAAAATACAATTTTGGGAAAATAGGCCCTATTCAAAGTAGTGCTTGAGAAAGTATCCATTAACGGGCATTGGGATAGGTTCTCCAGTCATGGTGTTAAGGTGATAGGTATTTTCCCCACAGATCTCAGAGATTAGGTGTGGTCCAAGCTAGAGCCGTTGGAACTTGGTGTGCTTCCCTTTCTTTTCCTGGGCCTTATCCCACAAAAGGACCAGGTCCAAAATCTGAAAGGCCTTGTATTGGGCTCTACAGTCAAACAATCTTTTTACCACTGCTTGATGATGCGCAAAATGTTCAAGGGTTGTGTCTCATTTTTCCTCCATCTACACTAGATTCAGGAGCCAAACCTCCATAATGTTATCCCGGTTGCCGAATTCCTGCATAAACCGCAAAAATGGGTTCTGTAAGTTGATTGGGAACACTGGGTTCTGGCCATAAACCAGATGGAATGGGGATGTTCCTAGGGCAGCCTTGATTCAAATGCGATCTGCCCAGAGGGTGAATCTCAAATTTTGGTGCCAATCCCGGGGATTCTGTTCTAGCAGGTGTTTGATCACTTCAAGTAAATTTTTATTCGTTGATTCAGCAACACTGTTCCCCTGGGGGTAATAGTTACTGGAAAAATTCAGAGTGATCCTCCTATTATAGGTCCATTCAAGTAGTTGTGCCAAAGAAAATGTTGGACCATTATCACATAAAATAAAAAAGGGCATTCCAAATCTTGTGACGATGTTTTATTCTAGGAATTTGATAACCACGTCCGCCGTGTTATTCTTGCAGGGTATGGCTTCAGACCACCAGGTGCAGTAATTGGTTTTGGTTAGGATATATCAGTGGTTGGTAGATGAGTTGGGGTTTAGTTCCCTGATAAAGTCAAATGCTCATTGGGAAAAAGGCCTAGCCTCGAAGACTGGTTGTAAAGGCATAGCCGGATTACGCTCATGATGTGTCACGGTTTGACAAGTATGGCATCTTTGGACGTGAGTATAAACATCTTTGAATATGCATGGCCAATAATATCTAGCCTAGAGGATCTGATGGGCAGTGGAGTCGGCTGAGCCATGCCCGGTTCCAAACTACCCATGGAATTATTCAATCATTTTCGCTGCTTGGTCCCTATCAACGCACATAAGGTACACCCCCTCGTAATTCTTGTGGTAAAGCGTAGAATTTTTGATCATGAAGTGGGAACTTTTCATCCATAGGGTGCGACGTTTGTTGGGGGGTAGCCCTTCTGGGCATCTATTATTTAACAATAAGTACACTAGATCAGTGTACCACAAATCTCGAGTGATAGACTCCACTGTGTAAGTTTGACATTCTATGTGGGAAGTCTCTTCTTCCATCGCTCGACTCAGTCCCTGGCCTCAAACTATCTTCATGGGTTTCATTTCCAAGTCATACTCTTTGAGGATAGCCATCCATTTCCCCCATCTTTCACCCAATTTGTTCTTCATCAGCAGAGATTTCACAGCCTGGTCCAAGATGATAGCATGCACCTTGCTCTGGAGAATATAATGCCAGAATTTCTTCACAGCGTGAATAAGAGAAAAGGCCTACTTTTTCAATGATGAATACTAGGCTTTGGCATTTTTGAAGGGGGGTCTCATAAAATCTATTGGTCATTCTTCCCCCTTGACCTTCTAGGTCAATATAGCCATGGCAGAATGCAGCAAAGTGAAAGAGTAAATATAAAACGGGAGGGAGTAGTCTGGGCTAGCTAGAATAGGTGCCTCCGTTATTGTCTGTTTGATCTGGGTGAATGCCCACTTTTATTTAGGACTCCACTCAATATTGGTATCCTTTTTCATCATTTCATTGAGTGGTTTGACTATCTCGGTGAATCTAGTGATAAATCACCGGACAAAGTTGATCTTTCCAAAGAAAGACCGCATATCTTTCTTGCTACTGGGAATTTGTAAATTTAGCAGTGCTTCTACTCTCTCAGGTTCAATGGATATACCCTTCTCGGAGACAATATGCCTGAGAAAATTTCCTTCTGTGACCCCAAATATGCACTTTTTTGGGTTGAGAGATATTCCAAACTAGTGACATCTCTCGCAAATCTAGGCAAGGTGGGCAGAATGGTCACGCTTGTTCCAAGAAAAGACGGTCAAATCATCCATGTAGATGATTATACACCAATTCACAAGGCCCTCGAATGTGATGTCCATGGCCTTTTGAAATGTGGCCCCTGTGTTAATCAAGCCAAAGGGCATCCTCCTATATGCAAACGTTCCCCACTTAGTGGTGAACATCATTTTGTCTCTATCTTCATACTTAACCATGACTTGGTTGTATCCGAAGTACCCATCCAAGAAGGACATCATTTGGGATCCATTCACTATCTGCAACACCTCATCCAAAGAGGGGAGAGGGTGATTATCTTTCTTGGAGGCTTTATTCAAATTTCAAAAATCCACGCAGAGGTGAATTTCACCGCTCTTTTTTCTAACAGGGACCAAATTGGCAACCCACGTAGTGTGCCAGATTGGAAAGATTATCTGAGCTAACAATAATTTCTCCACCTCTTGATGAATTAGAGGCTCGATCAGTGGGTTGACTGGTCATTGCTTTTGTCGAAAGGGCTTAGCATTAGGTTTCAGGCGGATGGTATGAGTCATAATGGATGTGTCGTATGTTTTTAAATCCTCATATCCCTATGTAATTACATCTATGTATTATCGAAGAACTGCGAGAATACTTTCCCTCTCCTTAGGGGAGTAGGAGGTGCCAATGTGTATCATCTTTTCTTCACCAGGCTAGCCAATGTTTACCTTTTCAAATTTTCCTCTCTAAGAAGAGGATTATATCTTCTCCTGGGCCTGAGGGTCCGAGTCGAAGATATGTTCAAGTGTGACCATCCATTTTGGGATGGTGTTAGTAGGTAGGTCCATGATCCCATCATCTTCATCACCTTGCCCAGTATCATCATGGTCTCGTTCCTCCACTATCTGGTCCTCGAAGACACCAACATTGTCCATGAAGGCCAAAATATGTTGATCATCCTCAAAAACCTGAAAGTGGGTGACATTATCTGGGATGGACGGGGTGGGGATCATTTCAACCAAAAATCTCTAGAGTTATGAGCTAGCCATGGGCTCAAGTGTGCTGGCAGAAATAGAAAGGGCATCCAGGACATAATTCCATCACCGGGGAATAAGATCAACATCGAAGGCATCAAAATATTCAATGAGGCTCCATGCCATTGTGGTATGCAGCCAACCTTTTATCATGGCATGTGTATTGACTCCAGACTTGTTTGACAATCAACTCTAAATCACCTAGAGCCCAGAGGCGGGTGACCCCTTTCCTTAATGCAAATAGGAGTCCAAGGACCAAAGCCTCATACTCTGTAACATTGTTTTTGCAGTTAAAATACAACCTGTAGGATGCGAGGAAGGATTTCCCTTACAAGTTGATTAATTCTACTTCAACCCCATAGCCTTTTTTGGACTGAGACACGTTGAATTTAAGGGTCCACAAGTCATCATTTGTAGTCTGGAGCTGGGGAGATGGAGCAGCTTTTGGATTATTTTTGGGAGACGTGGGAGGAGCTTCCTCCTGCACTGTTGGTGTATGGATGGGGTTTGCCTCCAAAGTGGTTTGGGATTGAGATACCTAGGGAAATGGCACTGAAGAAGTGCTTCCAGCAGAGATATTGGGTTCTGGGGAATCAGTTGTATGTTCTTCATTTTGAAAGGCATCAATATGCCGGGTAGCGACAGAAAGGAAAGGCTCACACTCTAACTCTGAATGTTTCTGATAGTGTACCCAGCACCAAGTGTCGGACAAGAGTGTAGCAGGGGTCGCTTTGGCCCCTTGAGAGTTAACCTCTACCCTCAACTTTTCTTCTAGGTCTTGTGCTCTCTAGAAGACTATAGTATCCTCCCCAGGAGTAAAATTGAATGTTAAGATTTCAAAGGGTCGGTACACCCCAGGGGAAGTCTCAGAGAAGAAGACCTCGTTAACCCTCCCAACTTTGGTAAGGGCTTGCTTCATTTGGGGCTCACTCTCGACCCAGATTTTGTTTGATTCTCCTTCCCAGGGAAGCCACAAGTGGGAGAAGTCAGTTGAAAAGTATCCATTCAAGGACTTAGACCAATTCTGACTTAATAACATCCCATAAGTCTCTGGGATGTCCACCACTTGGATGTCGATTATGCTAGTTATTCTGGGGTCCTGGATGAGCTGTATCTGGACATTCTTCAATTCTCCCACCATTTTCATAGCAGTTTTATCCAGTTGAATTACTGCACCACTAGATGGGCTGGGTCAGAATCTAAGCTTCTGGCATATGGATAGTGGCATGATGTTGCCTAAAGCCCCAGAATCTACTAGGCAGTTATGAATGTTTTTGCCTTGTATGTTCAGGCCTAGTAGGAATAGAGGGTCTTTTGTAATTCCTCAGAGGATAGCCATGTTAGCATCCTCAAAAAAGATAGTCTTGGGTGGGTGGCTAATGAATTTGGATTTTCCCAAGAGATTTAGAAGAGACTTCTTCTACTCAGGACAGTTTAGCAAAACCTCCATCAAGGTCATGGAGGTGGTGGTTTGTTCTAACACCCTCGTGATGTCAAATCTTCTTCCCAAAAATTGGTGGCTTCCCTTGGCTAGGTCCTTCACTTGGTTAGAGCTAGAACCCTTTCGGGGGACAAGTCGGTCAGTTGTATTGTCCTGGGGAGGAGTGTCCTTGAGAGGTGGCATGTAAACTGGTCTTTTACTAGCCTGGCTCTGAGTGTTGTAAGAAGTCCCTGGGTTGGTGAAGGCATTGGCCTCAAAGGCAAAAATTGATTCATCAAAGAATCCCTGTAGTTCAGATTCTTCTTCATCTTCTCTGGAAGATCCAAAGAAAATGGTCTCACAGGTGAAGGAACCATGATTTGGCTCTTGCACAGGAGGCTTTGGGGGAGTAGCATCATTCGATTATTGTCTGTCTTGCTAGGAGATCATAATAAACTTCTCCAGTGTGGCATAGTTTACCTCGTTGTGGGAGCCTGTGTCGTGCAATCTACACCAATTAGTCATAGGCTGGAAGTCTGCGAATGGTGTGAATTGGGATGGTCCAACACCACCTTAATTGGTATTTTGGTTTAGAGGTAGACCTCCAATGTTTGCATTATTGTTCCATTGCTATTGGTTGGGCCGAGGCCCATTGTTGAAGTTTCTCCCTCTGGCATTGTTGTTCTGCTGGCCAGAGAAAATATTCCCTCTTTGGGAATTGGAATTCTGGGGTGCGTAAGACCTCACCTTCAGTTGATCCATGTCCACAGTCAGGGTGGACAACATTCCCCAGAGGGATTCTACCTTAGCGGTCAGTTGAGTGTTTACATCACAATGTGAAGGTTGTTGTTGTTGGTTCCCTAGGAAGGAAGCAGTATTTTCCAGAGTCGAGGGTGGCAATATTCTAGCCATGGGTGACTGAAAGAAGGGCACTCTGGGAAATTATGTTTGAGGTTGTTGTGCCTGTTGTGGCTGGTTCCAAGGGAAATATTCTAGAACCGGTATTGTCAGAGTCTGTGAAGGGTAAACATATCAGGCCTGCTGGTCTATTGGCAGTGGCAGGGGATTCATTCGCAATCACAGGGGCACCCATTTCCAGGTTGGGGTTATATCCCCCAGCATACGCAGTTTCACCGGGGATCATGTTGAAGGGTGTGCTCTGCCCAATCCCACCCAGGGATTTATTGATTCCTTGGGATAGTTCTAAGGCTAGGTTTTAAACCTTCACCAAAGTATCCTGGTCACCTGTGGTAGTTGTCCTCTAGAGGAGAGTGGCAACGAAGGGGTCCATCGCGTTGAGGTAGGTCTGTATGGTTACTTTCAGGGATGGAATGAAAGGACCCATGCACCGCTTCAGGGCATGCTGGAATCGGTGATTGAATGTTGTGAGGGGTTCATTTGGTTCTTTTTTGATAGAAATGAACTAGCTATGGGACCAAGATGGGTCCACGTGTACGCAAAAGGCAGCCAAAAAGGTGGCCTCAAATATCTTGCCACCTGTTGATGGAGTTGGCAGGGAGGTTAAGGTACCAGTTCAATTCGTTCTATCCCAAAGATAGGGGAAACATCTGGGTCACAACATTCTCATGTTGGATCCAGTGTCATTTCATGGCATCTTTGTATTCTTGTAAGTGTTCTTCTGCAGTTTGTGAACCTAGGTGCTCATATCGTGGGCAAATCTTTTCTGAGTGTGAGGGTAGGTCATTGGTTGCACCCAAAAAAGTTCCCATAGGGGACCCGATATTTCCAAAATATGCAGCCATTTGGGGAGTTGAGATCTGAGAAAATTGAGCGCTAGTTCCCGGGACTGTCTGGGAAGTTTGAATATTCTGAGGTACACTAGACCCCTAGACAATAGTGGCTAGTGTGATTTTCAGAATCTGTTTCTTTCGAGCAGGAGGCTTGAGTTTGACAAACCTTCCGGGGTTAGGGGCTAATCTAAGGACTCTCTCAAATTTCTCTGGGGAGAAAGACCCAATCCCGCTGAAGAGTTTACTCCTAAAACTAAGGCTTGGGGAACGCTCGGGAGGTGTAAAATTAGAATCTTGAGAGGGGGATGAGCTCATGCCCTCCTTCTAGCGCCAGTTTCTATTGATGAGAATTTGGTGACCGGGTTCGCCAATAGACTAAGTTGTCACCAGGTATTGGGGTACCGGCCAACTCCACCTGCAAAGGTTGTCCGGGGAAATGAGATTCCCCGGGCCTCCAAGCACCTGAGGGTCGGGTCTCGATGGTGCAAAGCTCAGTTGGGAGATGTGACTATTTTCAAGGGGGATAGCTAGTTGTCTACAACTCATTCTCTCTAGGGATTCAAGTAGGTGAGGTTTCTCTAAGCATTTTTTTTTTTACACTTACCAAATAAACTGAAAAAGATCCTGCAGGGTCAGAAATACTTCGTCTGTCTATAGTTATGCTAAACATTGAAAACATCAACAATACTCTAACACACTATACTAAATACTAAGGAAACATACAACCATCAGTTCATATTTCGTCAGTAGCAAAGGAAAGAAGGTCGTTAATCTACTTCAAGTGTTAGAGTAAAGGACATGAAGAACACAAAACATAAAATACCACTAACTCAAAAGACAGAATGCCAACAACATCATTGCAAAAAATCTCTCTTATTCATTAACATTCCTTCAAGCAAGCACTGGTGTGTGGTACAATGGTGGCTCCAAGGGAGCATCTAACTATTGAAAGGTTGAACTATAGACCATTGAGCTCTACAACTGAGAAATGAAAAAAAACTATTTTTCTATTACCATGGACTGCAAAATCATCAATTTTGTCGACCCTTAGAATGAGGCTGGACTTACTATTTATACATGCCTTTCTATCTAACCCTAACCCTAACTTATTTTACACTATACATTAAAATATATTATCTGGTGGCTGGTACTACCTGCACCACACTACAAAAGACCTCAAGATGGAGAAGGTCTGACATGTCAGAAGAATAAGACAAGAGAGATGGAGTGGAAGAATTGGCCTCGAGAAGAGGGCTGAGAAGAGAGAAGAAAGAAATCTGATCCCCCGGGGATCGAGGCTACATGCCTCATAAATGGGAGAATGGTGCTTTGTCTCTGATTCACCAGGTGTAGCGTCGAAGCAGTACCTTTGGAAGACCATCTGTCAGAAAACCTCCCATCGAGCTAACGTGTCTTGTCACAATTACCAACCTCTCTGACATCCTTAATTAACTACTTTGAAAGTGACCGTTCGGCCTTGGGGACCAGGACATGGGTCACTTGAAAGAATACAAAATATAGGATTCGGGACTCCAGGATCTGGGAACTTACGTTCCAGAAGAATAAAGAATACAAAAACACTTAGGTTTTCTCCAGCTCCCAGAGAAACTTTATTGTTGTTTACTGTCGTTGAAGGTCTGGAGGAGGTAGGAGATTCCATCTTCATCAATATATTTAAGGCTAGCCCACCGGTACTTGGCCACCTCAATCTGTTCTCCTAGTTCTGGAACATTTCCCTTGAATTCATCAGCCATCTTTGCCGCATCATGACCACTAAGTATCATGCAAGTTATTCGCGCCATTTGAGCTCCATCTATTCCCTCTGGGTATTGATATCTTGATTCCATTAGCTCATCAAACTTCCCCAAAACAAATTCCTCTAGCGTGGATGTGTCGGTGCTAAATGGATCAGCTCCGGAGACCTTCATAACAAAATACTTATATAAATTGAAGGAATATTGAACTGTATTAATTTTATTCCGCAGAGTCCCCACTAGTTGCTTGAGTACCTCCAATGTGAGGTCAAGTTTGGAGTGCTAGGTCCTCACAAAATCAAATGACTCTTCCCCCAAAATTCCAGACTCAAAAACCATTTCCTCTCTGAGGCCGAGGAGTTCTTCAAAATCAACTTTCCATGCTTCATAATTCTTGATGTCCCCTTCCCATATGTTGATGATGGTTTCGGCTTGGTGCAAGACGTGGCAGGCCGCGTATAGATCCAAGAGGGTAGAAACTAGGAAATGTCAGATGTTTCCTAACTATAAGGTGACTCACTAATCAACCACTTGGGCCTTCTTTTTCATCGCCTCTAATGAGTCTATGTCACTCTATGGCAGTGGTGCATCAGATGTGGAGGCCTCCGGAGGAATAAATGTTGATAGGCCAGGCCAACTCAGTTAGCAACCCCATGAGATTTTTATTTTCCTCCTTTGCCACCTTTAAATTTTGAGCCTCCTTCTCATAGCGAGCCTCCACTACCTTGGTCGCTTCCTTTTAACAGGTCCACCTCACCCTGTTTTCCCCTTTTTCCCAGCATTATCTCTGTGATGTTATAATCTCTGACCTCGGCTGTTGCTTCATCTGTGTCTGGGGGAGGTGTTGCTATCACTGCAACTGTTTCTCCGCCCGGCCCAGTTCAAAGAGTGTGAACCATCCAGGATTTCTTGGCCTTTGGTGGGTTCTGGGCTTGAGCCATCATCTCCGCCAAAGAAAGATGGGCTCCGAGCGTTTGTGGGGCCTTCCTTTTCCTAGTTTCTATCAACCACTTGAGTGGTAGGGGTGGCTTGGTAGCCAAAATCTATTCTTGTGACTTCTCCCTAATATCTTGTTGTGCCCCTTCCGTAGTATGAGTCTCTCCCGGCCCTTTTCTTGTATCTTTTGATTCCCCAACTTCATTTCCTCTGGTGACATTTGTATCTTCTGCCCCACCATCTGTATCTTTATTAATATCTGGGTCCTCGTTGGTTGCCCCAGGGTTTTCTTCCTCTTCCTATTGCTTTTCTTCTTCAACCTCCGTTGGTGGGATATTTTCTTCTTCCAGTGTATCCTTTGGTAGTGGGGGAGGTAACGGGCCAAGATTTAACATTTGGGCTACAGTGATTACTTCCCCAAACGTTGCCATTGGGAGCGGTATTTGGAACACGACAGTTGGGGTCACTGTTGTTCTTGAAGGTCCAGTTTACCCAGCTGATGCCATGTGTTTACTTTATTCTTGTTTCCCTGATATTCCCGCATCTTGCATCTCTGGGACTTCATAGGCAATTTCTTGTTCTGTTTCCTTTTCTTCTTCTATCTGTTCTTCCTGCTCTTGTGTAGGTTCTTATTCTGGAGTTTCCTCTTGCTCCGAGATTTCAGCCTCCGACCACTCAATGTCCCCCTGCAAATTCCAGAACTCATCGGTTTGAAAAAAATTGTCAAATTCCTCTTGTGGGATCTGAGGCATCCCTAGCACCAACTCTGCCTTAGGCTTTGGATTAAGCCTTTTCTTCCTCTTGGTGACCAAAGGTGGCCCCACATCCCTTAGGACCTTCTCCTCTTTTGGATCCACTCCCGTTGCTTTAACCATTAGTGTTGCTAGTGAAGGGGAAGAGGGAGGACAGATTGGTCCAGTCATGAGTACCAGGGTAGCCAGCCGTGTTATTAATTTTTTCCTCATCTCTTGGGAGGCTATTATTGATTTCTTTATTTACTCCTTAATGGGGGTCTCCTATGGGGTTGGGGTCTCCATTATTATTTTTCCCCTATCTTCTCCCTGTGAAGAAGTTCCAGCCTCGAGGGTCAGCTTTGGTACCGGCTGGGGAGCCCTGCGGGTACTTCCAGGGCATACTCTCTTGAAATATTCATGGCTGCTCTCTACCATGTTGTGAGTAAATTCCTCTATGGTGGGCCCTTCTTGGGCATCCTATTTCACCGATGGGAGGGCCAATTTATCAATCCCCTTTGCTTTGTACTAGGGGTCTATTGTGGAGCCGACGTCTGAGAATTCATCCAGGAATTTCTAGAGCTTCAGCCTTTGCATCATCTCGGCAGTCATTCAGACATAATGCCAGCTCCAAAATTCAACGTCATCCTGAAAATCCTCCCAAAATTCCTCCATGTGGTATTGGTGGGGCTCTGATGCCTGGGGAAGTGCCAGTGCAATATTTCCATGCAGATCAAAGTTCTTTTGCGCTAGATAAAACTCTGCTAAGTTCAAGCTCTTGAGCTCGTTGTCTGCCTCCTTAGCTGTGGCCAGACTGCACGAGTAATTTCCACAAGTGATTGGGAATGGAATATTTGTCACCTTCTTCAAGGCAAAGAAGACGTGCAGCTCCATTATTTGTCTGCAATATTCAGAGAGAATTATCTTGTTCCCACAATGTTTGGGCAACAAGTAAGGTTTCCCGGAGAAGCCGGTTACCCTTATATATGTATGCTATTGGAATTGTATATAATAATAGCCATAACTTCTAACCAGATCAATCACCTCTGTAGAAAGGTGGTATCCTGCATCCCGGGTGGGTGTGAGAAAGTTGTAGTAGATAAAGGTGTCGTTCACCCGACAGAAACTGGGGAAACTTGCCTCCCATTGAATCTGTGAGAAAAAGTCCCAGGGAGCCTTCTGACCCGGGCCGATCCTGAGTATGCCTAATGTGAGTAGCCCACTGGTGGCAGGCCGTTGTTGAACTGGGGCCCAGAGAATATAAGAAGTCATATAAAACTTTCACTTTTGGACCACTTGAAGGAATTGGGAATCCACGTGGTTTGAAATAATGGTGGCCCAATCAAAGTACTCCCCACTGGTGGAAATGCCAACCAAAAAGTAGTACATCCACCCTGTGAATTCCCAGGCATGTGTTTTCCTGAAGACCCAGGATAGTGCTATCATCCCCTTCTGGATGCTTTCTTTAAATTTGGACTGGGGGATTTCAAGCTTCATTCTCTTGGGTTCCCTCTTTGGGGTCTTGAGCCAATGATTATTCATATATATCCGGGTCGCATCCTCCAACTGCTTAAACTGTGCTAAGGCATCTGATTAGGTAACCACAGTTGGGTTGTCAAAATAAGGAATTCCCAACCCCATCTAGAAGGTTGTGGCATCGAGAGACACCATAGGGGTGGGGTATCCGGTCGGGACCGGGGCTGTGAGCATGACGACCTAGACGGATGAGTTGTAGTGCGCGGCAAGTGTAAGAATTAACTCCGGGGCCTGCACAGAGCATGAAAAATAGGCAGCCTTGAGAATCCCAGAATCACCGACGCTGATTGCCAAAGGATCCCTGGACTGTCACTGGATGTACATTATTTTAACCAGGGCCAGCATCTCGGCCCACATTCTGACGCTGGTGTCAATAATTAATTGAACTTTGGAATCAATTTTGATCCCGCAATGGTGTTGTCCTTCATGTACTTCATGGTGAGAGGCAATTTTTCCAGGACCCTCTGCATCTTAGACTTGACAGCTGCCCTAGTGACTATCGTGGAAGGAAGTTCCAGACTCCCAGGTGGTGAAGATGTGAAAGCCTCAGACATGATAAAAGTATATTGCTTTAAAAAACCTGCAAGGCAAGACGACCGTCAGAATTGGTAGATAAGTATTATTCTGGGGTTCATAAATCTTACCATCGCAGTTTTTGTTTTCCTGAAAAGTTAGTTTAGGTCAAAAATTATGGAAAGATATATATAATGCAAATTTAAGGGAAATAACCAATATTCGGGCCTGGGGTTTTCGGCATACTTAGCAAAAGTAAGGCGTGGGCTGGTGAAGGAAAAATACCTGGGGTCTAGGAAACTAACCATTGGGAAGGTGTGCGCAAAAAGTGAATTTTCAGGCCCACGTGAGCGTCATGTGGCTATGAAATAAATGGGAGTTAAGGAGACAGCGACGGAGGCAACTGTTCAAACACGCAAAAAGTGGAGGCCACTTGGACAGTTCTAAATGCATTCATGGGATGTAAATGGGTCATTAAGGAAGGTTTATGGAGGAGAGAGAAAACCACCTGGTTGAAACCAGCTGAGAGCCAAGTTTCAACCAGGTGGTATTCTGTCCTTAACGAGCTTGCAAACATGGATGAAAAGCAGACAAAGCACGACGAGCTCAACAAACGACCAAGTGAATACACACAAAATACACACCATATTAACAGTAGAGCCAAAAGGTATACACATGAAAAGTGGAGGGATATACATCAATATATACTAAATATACATATACACAGAACGCAGAGCAGATATTTACACAAAACTAGAAAATGTACAAGCATATACAATATTTATGTTATCCTACACCTGCACAGAGGGTAGACAACCCTCTGGCAAAGTCAACCCACCAACAGGCGGCGAACTAGACAACTGAAACAACAAAAACAAAACCAGACGAAAACATAAACCAAACAAACAACAAGTGAGAAAGACGGAGAGAAATAGAGGAACCAACCTAAAAACTAGAAAGGCAAGGGAGGAAAGATGCCGTGAACCTTGTAACAGCTTCTACCTTCAAACAATCACCACTTAACAATAGAAAACCACTCGCAATTGCTCAGAGTAGTTCGGAATAGTTCGCACTAAATTCTCGCTAAATCGCTGTGATATCGCTCAAATTGCTTAAGTGTTTTAATCGCGGTAATTGTGAAAATGACAGGTGATTTCTAATTATACCCATGGTAAAAATCAAGTTACCTTTCCTTCCGCCAACTCTGGAATCAAGAAAGCCCCCAGAACTCTGGGCCCAGGGATTTCTTGCAACCATACCTTCTCACAAGAAGAAGATATTGTAGCAAAGAATCCCAGAGTCTAGGGTCTGGCCTCTGGAGAAAGAACGACCAACTCCGAGACCGGGTCCCGGAGACACGACAAGGAAAAACAAAAGCAAAACAAACAACGCGGGAAAGAAAACCCAGAGAAAGAAAATAAGGAAACCAAGGGAAAAGACAAGGCAAGAGTCGGAAGAAAAAAACAAAAAAAGGGGGACCCAACATTTTGCACACAAAATGTAGGGACGGGGATGCAGGGCATAACACACACTAGTGACAGGAGGAGTAAATCCTAAATCTTGAGCTTCTTGAGCTAAAGGTTTAACATTTAAATGCACAAGATGAGTAATACCACGCAAGAGATAAACATAAATTAGTTTATGTTTATCCATAGCCATAGCGACTATTGATAACATGCTATGATGATAGTAAATAGCATCTTATATTTGTTTCTATTTAGTATTCATTGTGTCATGTATTACAAGATGATATAGTTCATATTTGTGAAGAGTTCTTGCCGGATGATTTTGATTTCTACTCATGCATATTTACATATTAAACCATATTCAATGTTCCTTAGATGATTCGTCTTGTGAGGAGTGTAGTGAGAATGATTTATGCAAGTTACCTTCTTTTATTAAAAATGATATTGTTTAGCATTATAGTTCTCTTACATTTTATGTAGTAATGAGAGATCATTGGGGCCCAAATAAGTTTAGGGTATTATGCAAGATATCTTTAGTCATCATGAGTGCAATTTGTTCTATCTTTTCAGCTATAAATTTATAAGTGAATAAAGGAAAACTACCAAAACATTAAAAATTATGAAATGACACGTTTATATATAAAGAAGATCAATTTTAAATTTTCTTAAAATTTTCTATATAAATGGTCTAATGCTACAATTATCAATGCTTAACTATGCAATGACATAATGTTCAATTTTTTTTCTCCATCTTATTTTCTAAAATACCTAGACATTATTTATTTAAATTCTTTAAATCAGATCAATAAGTAATATTAACGCTGATATTCATAGATTTTGGATTTGATAAAATAATTGGAACAAGTAAGGAATGAATTTATATCATAATATGAAGATGAATTTATTACTTCATTTCCCAACTATTTAATGCGATAAAAGAATCTTCATTCTATTTCTAAAAATCATTATTATTCTAAATGAAATATTATCGCTTTCTAATTATTTTATAGAAAGAAATAAGAGAAACTTACCTTCTTAAAATGTTATAAAATAAAAATCACATTGTAAATGAAATATTATCACTTTCTATTTATTTATAGAATGAATTAGGGGAAATGACCCATTAATTGTTAGGGGGTCCAATAATCGTTACCTTTAGGTCACCTTGACCCCCCAATTACTAATATTAAAGGAGCCCCAAAAATAACAACACATTGCACTTTGGACGTGCAACTACTAATTATAAATTTAAAAGGGGCATCACTATAATTAGTGCAACAAAAGTTTTCTTTACATTTTAACTTTGCATGATGATGAAATTAAAGAAAAACTTGCCAAATATTTACATCCTTGACAAGAAAGGCCTTACTTAATTAACCTGAAGCTTAGCTTACTATAATTATCATCACATACGTTGCAGACTTGTGGGGGAAATTCAAGTATAATTGCACATGCAATACACTGACGGAGCTCCGTGGAATTCTCTCCTCCACGCGACTTGTAGGTTTGGAAATTTCAGCCGTGGAAATTTTTGTCATTTGACGTCAATTTATAATGAATGATTGATTGATTGATTTTATTTAGAAAATTGTGAGCCAATCAATTAGAAATTGTCTGTACAAATGAAATGAAGTTTCAGAGTAGAAAGGCTTGTATTTGTCTTATCTTTACAACTTCGTTTGTCCACACAATTTCCACTCTTTAACTTTTCGCATTTGATATTTTTCTTCTCTCGAGTACTCGAAAATCATGTGCTACCTAATGTGGCTGAAATATACAAACCTGCAAGTCGTGTGGATTGAATTGCATGCACAGTTTTTTTGACGGGAACTTTCGCTGTATGTTTGAATTTGTCCTTTTTTGACAAGTAGTGAAAGAGATTTGTTTGAAAGAATCAATTAACATAACCTAAAAGAAAGAAGGCTATTTTGTGGGAAGATTATAATTTCTTACCAAGTAAAAGTTGAAGATGATTATATTCTTTTAGGCCCCGTTTGTTTCATGGAATTGGGAGTGACACTTCTCGTTTTTGGGAGTGGCACTTCTCGTTTTTGCGAATCTGACGTTTGTTTCTCTAGATTGCAATTCTGGATTCGTTAAGCAAAACTGGGTTTAGACACCAAAATGAGTGGCATCATCTTCCCA
>MU228172.1:1268599-1289907 GCA_018584345.1 Thuja plicata
TATTTGATAGAAATGACAACATTGAAAAACCAGAGAGAAATCACAGAAGCAAACCCTCATACTTGTTGAAAACCCTTCGTAGACCCTTCGCAGACCAGCTGTTCCAGCAAACACTTCCACTTCGCTTTGCAGCGATTTTCCCACAAACACTTCGCAGATATTTTCGTGCCAAAGGGAAACGAAACCGTGGATTCCAACAGTTAAATCCACGCAGTGCTCCGGACCCGACAAGATATATAAACCAATTTAATCATGCAAACCTTGGAGTGCACTGGACCCGACAGCGAAGTTAAAATGGCTTTAATCTCTATGAAAACCATGGAGATGAAAGTCATTCCACCTCCTCAGCAGGAATTCGGACATCCACATTTTTGCACAAATGGGGATTTGCAAATCCGTATTCGCATTCGATTTAGAGGTCACCAAACAAGGAATTGCACCCCATAACCAGGGTATGGGCTGCATAACCCGGTTATGGGGTGCAACCAAACGAACCCAAAGAGAAATTTGACAAATATTTACATCCTTCACAAGAAAGGTCAATTTAAAACAGAAGCTTAGCTTGGTACAATTATCACTGCATGCGTTGCAGAATGGTCGGGGTAAATTAAAAAATATTTAAAAAGTCCTGTCAAAAATATTGTAATGAGGATCTCCGTGGAATTCACTCCTCCACGGGACTCATAGGTTTGGAAATTTAAGCCAATTGACGTCAATTTTGAATAATTGATAGAAATAAAGTCAAAGGTTGGCCAAACATTTGGAAATTGTCTGTACAAATGAAATTTCAGAGTAGACAGGCTTGTTTTTCTCTCTGAAAAATTCAAGCACAGTACATCGTTCAAGTACCTTCCTGTCATATATATTGTAAATTTCAGTCACTTTAGTGAACGTCAATGTCGAAAATATTTTGTAAAATTTGACAGAAAGAAAAATCAAACTATTGTACGGCAAAATTCCTCTCAAAAATATGAAGTTTCTGTGGGTCCATGGAATTCGCTCCACCTGACTTACAGGTTTGGAAATTTCAGCCACTTTGATAGACAGAAGAAAAAGAAAACAGATGCCATAAAATTCACAGACTAGTGCGTATGCGTTGAAGAATGGTCGGGACAAATTTAATATTCGGTAAATTTGTGTGTTTTTCAATTTAGTTGTCTAAATTTTAGGTTATATTTGTGACTTGTTTAATAAGTATAATTTGAAATGTAAACATGATAAATTATAGAGTAGAAAATTCACGAGAACATTAAAAAGATTGGGAGGAATCAATGGAATGACTATCTAGGATATTTAATTATGAAAATGCCATTAAGATAACTTTTTTAAATAATTTTATCTTCTCGGTGGTGTCCCTTGCAATGATTACAGTGTTAGAATTTCCAAGGAGTGGCAGCTTAAAATTGACATTTCAAAAGTTTTAGGTCAAACTAAGAAGTCAAGAGATGGTGTGGTGTGGCATTACCCTCCTAGCGGATGAGTGAATATTAACTTTGATGGGGCGGCGAAGGGAAATCCGAGGTCGGTTGCGTGTGGGGGAGGGATTAGAGATGAGAATGGTAGAGGTCTTGTGGAAGTGGCACTCCCCATGGGAACCCAGACCAACCACCTCATGGAAGTCATGGGAGTCTATCAAATCCTGGAGATTGCTAGGCGTCTTCATTGCAGAATGGTTTGGATAGAAGGCGATTCTAACAACATTATCGATTGTCTCAAAGGGAAGAATAGGTCTTCTTGGACTATTGATAACCTTTTAATTCTTCAATAAAAATTATACGAACCTTTGAAAGATGTATCATCTCTCATGCCTATAGAGAAGTGAATATTGTTGCCGATTATCTCGCTAATTTGGGTGTGAAGTCCAAATCTATAAGAACATGGTGCAGGAGGACACCTTGGTAGATGATGTTAAAGCCCTCCTATCTTACAATAGAACACATGGTAAAATTGGCAATTTTCCCACTAATTTTGATGATGCCACCTATTAATTTTGCGATTATTGATGACCGTGGCAACTGTCTGAAATCCCTTGATATCATTAATATCATTTATGCTCCACACACTTTCTGGGTGGTTCTTGGCCTTATTGGGTTTTCTATCTTTTCAGAGGGTTGTCTGGTTTTCAACCATCTCTGGATGTAGTTTGGCAAGATGGGAGGGCATAGTCGTAGAGCTGAACCTATCAACTGTGAGAGTTAAAGAAGGAATGAGATCATCTAGTATCATCTACTCAAAGGTGGGGTGACGCCTTACTTGGAAAAGCTTCATGGGTATGACTAGATAGTTATGAAGATTTTCGTCTAGAAATGGAAAAATGCTAAGCTCAATTTGTTTGGGAAGTCAGTTTTGGTGGATGAGAGCCTCATTGCGGAGGTTACTGGCCTCTCCATTGAGGGAATTAAGTTGTATAGGGACAAGAAGCTTCGGATGGGGTCATGAAGATGTTCCCCAAGACGGATAAGGAGAAGGAGAAACTGGTTAATGTTAATACATCCAACTTTGCGTCGGAGTAGATCAAGCTCATTTGGAGGGAACTCCACAAACCGATTATGAAATACTTCACTGTGGATGGCAGCTTTACGAGGGTGTATGAGCACAACATTGTTATGGTCAACCATTTCAAACATAAGGTAAAAATTTATTTTCCCTTTTACCAGCGCTCATCTTTAAATGCCAATATTATTGATCATAGGGAGAGTCCCCACAACCCTATTCTGCATCGAGGGTTCATATTGCTCATCTATGAACATTTTAAAGCCAGGGTCTCTGAGAACCCTACTAGGGCTCTCTCGTTCTCTAATAGTGATGGGGAAGGAAGTGGTATTTCCGAGGGTGAGGGTTGGGACACTAAGGATGAGGAGGAAGAGGGTCCTCCTCCCCCTCCCAAAAAACCTAAAAGAGTGTGGAAGAATTTGAAAGATGGGAATAGCAAGGGAAAGGCTTCTCTTTCAGTTGGAGGTGCCAAATCTATTCTGAGCACAAGGACAAGAGAAAGTATGAAGAAGAAGATTCCAAATTTTTCTTAGGACATCCTTGAGTTGAAGATGTCGACCCAGAAGATGAATCAACTTAGAGCCGAAGTTGCTGAGACTTTAAAGAACCTAGGTTAGTGTTGTTTCTTCTGTTGGTTATGTAGTGTTCCTTTGTTAGTTTTTGGCTAAATTTTTTCTGGTGTTGGGAAGTGGGTTTTTTTTTTTTTTCTTGTCTTTTGTCAATCCTGTTGTTTCTTTGGTTTGTTTCGTGTTGTTGGGTTTTAATGTTATATCATACACAATCCTATTGTAAAGGGTTTTGGGTCCCTTCAAAACCTATTTTTGCCTTAATCAGGAACTTTTTAAAATATTGAAAGCATATGGAAATTCATGGAGACATTTGAACAATTGAAGAATGAACATTATATTCCTTGTTTTGATAACTTACAAAAGAAACATCACATTGATATAATGAACATATGACTTATTTATTTCATTTTCATATGGTACAAAATGTTTGAGATAAATTATTCACTTCTCTCTCTTTTTCTTTTTGAACTAGATATTAATATATCAAATCAAAATTTAAAAAAAGTACATTCAACCTATCTTTCATCTCCAACATATGAATATATGGCTTTGACAATTCTCCACACAAAATGGTACAATTGCATAAACACAAATCCATTAGAATTTGAAAAGATGAATGAGCCAAAAAAAAACTAGTGCAAACAAATAGAAATAACATGTAAATATAAATTATACAAGATCAAAATAAAAACACAGAGTTAGCTTCCAAGAGGGAACTACAGATGCTAAAAAAGAAAACTAACATTAAGAGAATCCAAGAGAAGAATATGCATAATGATAATAGTATTCTATAAGACTAGTTATGAGTGAGTATATATAGGAAATGAGAGAGGGGAGAGGTGGAAAATACAACCAATGGGAAGAGACCACCACAATAGCCTAAGAAAGGAAAATGTAACTCCCATGGAAGAATCTAACACCTTTCACCCACTCACACAAATTTCTCACTTTATTATCCTACACAAGCTTAATTAAAAGTGTAAAGAAAAAACCTAGGCAGAGGAAAATAAATAATCAAATAGGAAATAAAAAGCTACACTAACACCCCACCTTAAATGCATCTTAGTTGGGTGAAAACATGATGGGTCTCAAAAAATAAGGCAATATTAGGTACCCATGCGAAATAAGTCTCCCCAAAGAGAAGAAGCCTCCCCTAAGACAAAAGAGAAGCCCCCAAGCCATGAGAGAGAGAGAGAGAGAGAGAGAGAGAGAGAGAGAGTCTAAAGTGGACATCTATTATACCCCCCAACAAAGCTGCCAAATGAAGGAATTAATTTTAGTGAAGGGTTTGGTGAAGATATCTACAATTTGGTATAATGTTTGAAAATACTTGAGACCGAGGCTTTCTTATGAATAAAATCCCAAATTCAGTGCATATGGATCTTAATGCATTTGGTCCTCTGATGATGGGCTGGATTGCAAGATGTATAGTACTTTGGTTGTCACGAAATATTATTGTAGGCTTCCGAAAAGAAATGACATATTTAGTGAGAATGTTATAAAGACAAATAGCCTTAGTAGCAACATTATTTACTCCTTGATACTCAAAATTTGTAGATGAAGAGAAATTGTAGATTGCTTCTTGTTTGACCAATAAACTAGACTGGAACTAAGAGAGAAGCAATATCCTAACGTAGCTTGTAATCTTTAGAATCACCTACCCAATCTAAATTTGTATATCCTAACAAGTCAAACCCCATATCTACTACATAGTGAATCCCATAATTATGAGTACCTTGAATGTAGTGAATAATCCTCTCAGTTTCTTTCTAGTGTAGCTTATGGGGCTCCTTCATGAATTAAGAGACCATTCCTATGACATAAGAAATATAAGGCCTCGTACATGAGTCAAGTATATGAGACTACCAAAAAAAATTTGATATAAAGTGTCATCCACCAAAGGTGAAGAGCACTTAGCCTCAAGTATGATCCCAGACAAAAATGGAGTCAATGTAGGATTACAGACAACAATTCAAAATCTAAAGAGCATATCAAGAGCATACTTAGCCTATGAAACAAATATCCTCGAAGAAGACTAATTGATCTCAATTATCAAGTAGAGCAAAAGGCCTAAGTGTGACATCAAAAAATGATCATGAAATACATTATTCACTACTTAAATGGTGAATGAATGACTCCCTATGATTAAAAAGTCATCAACACAGAGAACCATAAAGGTGAGAGTATAATATTGTTGCAAAATATAGACAAATAGATCAAAGTGGGAATGAGTGAACCCAAATATTAGAAAGCAGGAGTCCATCTTGGCATACCAAGCCCTAGGAGGTTTTTTGAGGCTATAAACAGAATTTTAAAGATGACAAACAAGTGAATGATCCTGAATGAACCCCTATGGCCAAAGGTCATAGTGAAAAAAGTTCACTCTTGACATTCGTTTGACAAACTTACCATCTATGAGTTGTAGCAACAAGGACAAGTTGGATGGAATCCATTTTGATGACTAGTGCAAAAGTATTAGAGTAGTCAATCCCAAACTCGAGAGAATCATTTGGCAACTAAACAAGCCTTATGTTTATAATATGATCCGTCTGAAGAAAATTTTATCCAATAAATCCACTTGCATAAAAGAATTTTTTTTCTCCCCTTACGAAGAGGGACAAGATCCCAAGTATGGTCCCTCTCCAATGAAATGAGCTATTCCTGCATAATTGTATCCCACTCAAGCATACATGAAGCTTCCTAAAAATAATGTGGATCGAAACATAAATAAATGAATAGATGCAGAGCCTTCTAAAATTTTGACCTTGTACTTCTAGCATCTAAAGGATCACAAACCTAATCACCTACTAATTCTAGTGTCTAAGGATCCCAAAGAGTACCTAAGATTAGAGAATCTAGAGGAGAATCATCATTATCTATATGATGATTGTGGGAGGAATGTGAATCCTCATCATTACAGTCACTAAATAAAGTGGAGAAAGAAGAATCCTCATCTAAACTAGAAGAATTAAGATCATCAAAATAACTATCATCATGATATGGTGGCTACATAGTAATTATGGATGGAGAAGTGCTAGAAGAAGAGCTAGCATGACTCTCCTCAAAACATACAACCCTCTCAATGAATAGCTCATGAGTGATGGGATCTAGAAGCCTATATCATTTTACATCATATTGATATCTAAACAATATGCAAGGCTTTCTTTGGGGATCCATGACCTTGCATTTATTTGTTGGAATGTGGTCCCATGCATGAGAACCAAACATACCAAAATACTTAACTGAGGGTTTTCGACTAGTTCAAGATTGAAAGGGAGAAATGTTCTTCACAAATTTGTGAGGGAATATGTTTTTGATATAATACACATGGTTAATAGCCTTTGTCCAATATGGCAGTGCCAAAGATTTGAAGTGTATCATATAGTTGTCCATTTCTTTCAAGGACTGATTCTTACATTTTGCAACTTTGTTTTGTTGAGGACTCTAGGGAACTATATGTTGCAAGTGAATTCCATTTGAAGTACAAAACTACTCAAACATATTATTATATATTTCCCATATTTTTTCTCTACTAATGCTTTGAAGTCCAAGAATTAATCAAAGACTTCAGAATTTTATCCGACAAAGGAAAACCTTGGAGAGTTTCATAGGTTTTGTAGTTGGTACATAGTGATTTGGTTGGACCATTTCTACGTCCATCTTTTAGTAGAGCCTGATATGTTTTGACCTTTATTGGTGAAGTCATGTGGTGCGAGGCACTTGAATCAAGAATCCAAGTAGATGGTGGTGAAGCAAATGCTACAAGGGCCTTGCCCTCTTCTTTCTCCTTCTTGTTTAATTTAGTCGTGTTAGACCCCCTCATTTGAACTCTATTGTACTAATTTAGGAACATTGATATTATTATTTTCAAGAATGTGTGTGAAACTTGATCAATTTGTTTCTTCAAACATTTATGCTCATTTTGGTTGGGTCTTTTACAATAGGCACATTTGACCTTATATTTCGTTATTCTTAACACCATTATAAGATTAAGTCTCATTAGCTACTTTTGGGGCATCTTGTTTTTTATCCTTCTTCTCATTGCTATTATTTTATTTATTATCCTTATTGTTAAACTTTTTCATTTCTATTATTTTTTTCCCTTGGTTGGAAACTAGGTTATGTGACAGAGAGAGTTTTAGAGTAGGCACATTTAACCTTATCTTTCTTAGGCTTAACACCATTAGAAGATTGGGTCTCATTAGCTACTTTTGGGGCATCTTGTTTTTTATCCTTCTTCTCATTGCTATTATTTTATTTATTATCCTTATTGTTATACTTTTTCATTTCTAATCTTTTGTGCCTTGGTTAGAAACTAGGTTATGTGACTTGGAGAATTTTAGAGTGCCCGAAGAGATTAGCTTATTTTGCTCCAATGTGACAAAAATAGTAAATCATCCAAGGATGGCATGGAAAATTGAGTCCCAAGTGCACCCTTAGTATCATAGAAGGTAGAAACAAATACAAAATATTCAAAACTTAGCTTGTAGAGAATACTAAGAATCATTTGTATATCTTTCTTTTCAATTCCAAACTACTTTATTGCATCCTTACTAATTTCAATTTTGTGAAGAAATCCTAGATTTTCTTAAAAGTGCATGGACTTAGACTTATGAGGTCATTTTCCAACATATGATCCCTCATTGAATCTTGAGTTCCAAATATACTATCTAACTTTGTCCAAATTTCAAATTAGGAGTACTTAAAGATTTAATATAAAAGAGTAAATAAGGAGAAATGGACAATCAGAAAGTTCATTTTGCTTCATCACATCTATTCAACCACCTAGGCTTTTATGTATCTACAGTAGGTTCAAATTATATTTCCATTTTTATCCCACGCAAACCAAATTCTCTTAAGTATATGGTCATTCATGAATTCCACTATAAATATTTTTAATGAGTTGGAATGGGAACTATTGTTTGATCCATGATGTAGAATGTAATACCCACCTCTTAGGTTGCTTTTTAGTTTTTGGATGCCAAACTCTTTTAGGCATTTTGGATGTATATGTGGATTTAATCAGATGGATTAGATGATATTTATACGTTACATTTCAATATGTTATTGATCCATTGTTAGTATGTTATATCTTTTATGTATATGTGATTTATGGCTGTTTAATGATACTTATGTATATGTTAGGATTTCATTTTGATTATGGCTTTTTGACAATACTGACCTTAGAGTTATATGCACATGGATCATTGTATGTTTTCATTACTGTTTGATGTGCTTGGTATGGTATGGGACAGATTCGTAGTTACTTGCTTCGGCGAGATCCACACGATAACCTAGTCTCAACCATTGTTTGTCATATGATATATGCATGTATGTTCATCTTTGTGATGACAGGTTTGCAGGTACCGGGCTACGTCTTCCCTGAATTGGCAGGAGTGAGCGTGCCCTATCACATTAATCTCAATGGTAAGAGAGGGGAGATAGTTTTCAGGTCCAAATCCTATCCCAAACCAAATTGTCCTATTTAGTGGGCAAGTATCTGTTTTGACTACCCTGACCGAATTTGTATAGTTGATAGGAATTCATGTATTCCCTTCCTTGATCATGTTTGATTTTGCTTGTTTTCAGTTTCAGGTGCTTGATTTGATTATTTGAGTGTTATATTATGTTATTTATTTATTTGAATATTATTGCAATTCGTTGTTAAATATAGGTTATTTAATTAATTGAAAATTAAATTAAATACCTATGTTTAATTGAAAGTTTAATTAAAGTGCATTTATTGAGTATTAATATTTAATTGAAAATTAGAGTAAAAATGCTTTATGATTTATTAAATAATTAAATATTTAGTTGCATGGATAATTGTGATGTAAATATTTAAGTTATTTAAATAAATATTTTATTAATTACATGTGCAAGATTTGGTTGAAAAGTATTTTCAAACTCAAGAGATCTCAACTTGAATTTAGGAGTCAAAGTTGAGTTGTGGAAGTAATTAGATATTTTAATTAATTAATTGTTATTTTCTTTCAATTTTGGGGAGAGTCCTTTTAGGAGTTAACTGAATGTGTTTTCATGAGGGTTTGCTTAATTAGGGGAAGTTGATCCTCATTAGGGGGATTCTTCTCTCATTTGAACATAACAAGTTTTTGGGGAGCATTTTTGGAAGCTTTGGTGTGTGCTTGGTTTTGGAGCATAATTTGAAAATTCTCCTTGCTTAGATTTCGCATTGTGTGTTCTTCAATAGTTATTGAGGTAAGGTCTTGTTCATGTCAATTCTGGTTTTCGGATCCCTGTCTTCTATGCATCCAAAAAACTAAGAATTCCTTGTTTGGTCTTTCATTGCTTGTTTATTTTGGGTATTGTTGATTTCAATTGGAAAATATATTCTTAGATCAATTTCGTGTTTTTACTCAAGCTTGCATGTCAGATCTGTGCTTGTGGGTATAAGGGTTTCTAATTTGAATATATTGTTGAAATGGGTATTTCTGGGAACCTAGATCCTTAATGTTTGTAGGAAAATATATATTACTCTAGTACGGAAGAGCTGTCAAAATTTCATCGAATAATTCCCTATGGATCTCCTAGAAAATGCTAAATTAAAATTGCCTATAGTTGGAACTATAGGGAAGGGAAAAATAAATCCCCTTGGGAAAATTTAGTCTTTGAAAAATTTAATTCCCTATTGAAATTTATGCTTTCAAAAAAAATTGATTCACTGGAAAAATACAGTGCTGGTAAAAAAATTCACCAGTAAAGACAAAAATGAATAAAAAAAAAGACAAAAAAATAAAAGTCTTTTAGAAGTTTTGGTTTTCGGAAATATTTAATAAAGAAAAAAAAAGTGAAAAGTTCTCAATGTGTTTATTTTGTTTTAAAAAAAAAAAAATTTAAAAAAAAAAATTTTAAAAAAAAATTATATAAAAAAAAAAAAACTTTTTGTGGGGCGAGGGCCACCAAACCCCACCACCACCTCCGCACGAGGTACCGGAGGTACCATGGGTACCTCCCCTGCGGACTGCAATACTGCAGCCATAGAGGGAGGCCTGTGGGCCTGCGGGCCCGTGGGACCCCACGAGGGGGCCGCAGTGCCCACGCGGCAGTCCCTGCGAACGTGGGGAAGTGAAGGGGGGTGGGGGCCATGGGACCGCCCCCGAAACATTTAAATTTATATTTTTTTAAAATTAGTTTTAATTTATATTTTTAAATTAGTTTTAATTTGATTTTTAAATTAGTTTAAATTTAATTTTTAAATTAGTTTATGATTAATTTTTAAATTAGTTTATGATTAATTTTTAAATTAGTTTATAATTAATTTTTAAATTAGGTTATAGTTAATTTTAAATTGATTTTTAAACAGTTTTTTTTTAATTAGTTTTGTATTAATTTATGGTAGGAGGAGTTTTGATTAGGGGTGAGATTATGGAAATGGGTTAATAATGTGATTAATTTTATAGGTAAAGGGGGCCATATTATTTTATCATTACGATTAATTTATCATCACTAATCATCAAATCCTATGGTGTTCAATGAGATATTAGGGATTTGGATTGGGTGACTTATATTATTGATTATGTTGCACCTAGGAATTGTACAATCTTATAATTTATATTTATAAATAAAAATTGGTAATTAACCCCTAGATGTATTTATACGCTGACTTTATAAATAGATCTAGAGGTAATGGTAACATTTATTAATATGGAATATTTAGTTATTGTTGGATGGTAATTTTAGTGAATAAATGAATTTGCATGATTAAGAATTATAAATTTGTTATTCCTACATTAACACCTTATTTAATTTAATGCTTTATGAATATGAAGTTATTATTCCATGATCTGTCTGGGTGCGTGATTAAATAAGTTTGTGTATTCTTTTATGTAGTCATGTTTTCAGGTATATGTTGGGTTAGATGACCCTAGGACTTAAAACCAGAAGTTATGGGATTATACTTTCTGCACGGTATCTTTTATAAAGTCAATTTGTGATTTATGAGTATGTCTTGGTCCTGATTTCCTAAACCCAACCTAAATCTGTTATGATGTGCTTTATGGTCTCATGAGGGTACTGTGGTTATTATTTGGTTATTTGAGAACCTATGTCCTCCTGAATGAGCAGGATGTGATTTGTGATTATGTATATCCTCGTGTGTTGATCTTGAGCCTAGGTAGGTTAACTAAGTGTACAATGGGGAAGTGGCTTGCAATGGGGGTCCAGGACTCTAAGCGGTTACTAGGTAAACCCATTGGAAAGTTACTTAATAAGTGAAAATGTGATACATCAAAGGGGTTTAAAATGAACTAATAAGATGTCTGAGTCTCTACCCATGCCTTGAGTGTTGTCGCATGATAGGATGGGAGTTGGGATCCTTGTCTTCGTGAAAGGATCACTCCGCCACATAGTGTCACTTGGAGGCCAGGGTCAAGAGGTACTACTAGGGTTACCTTCAAGGTTGGGCTTATGTGATGACACTTCCCTATATACAGCTTAGGTTATTCTACGTGTGTCAGTTTCTTCTGGTGTTGTTTAGTATTTCTTGTTATGGTTTAGATTGCTTCTAGGATCTTCCTTTGCATTAAAGTATGAGGTCATGTGTACCTTGTTTTGTGATCTTGTTGTATACCTCGTGTGATGGGCCTGTTACTATCTCATCAGCACGGTGGGAGTGGACCTTTGGTTCCACGTGGTCGAGTGGTAGTGATTCTTATTACCATTGAGATTTCGACGAATTCTTCTTCATGCTTGGATGTTCCTTGTTGTAGTTTCATCTTCATAGTCTTTTGGAGACTTGCTCAGCTACTTGAGATGTGTTTTTTACCATATGTATTTAATGGTTATCATCCTTTGAAGGATGCATTGTATTGTTTATTATGTATTATTACATACCCTGCAACTTGTGTAGTGGATGTTGATTAGGTAGTATACCTTATGGTATCAGTTGTATATGTAATCTTTATTATGAGATGTATGTAATTGGTTTTCGATTATGTAACCTTTATGTTAGTTCTTTATTATTGTAATCGTAGATTAGGTTGTTTAAGTAATTCTACATCAAGAAACCCTCGAGAAGCGTTAGCTATGTATGAGTTGTATTTCATGTATGTCATGTACTTCATTGTGTTGCTTCCACATTGTTATTAATATTGTATGTAAACATTTTTAAAAAAAAAATTATTCTGTGAACTTAGTGTCATGTTTAGGTTAAGTTATCCTGGGTTCCCTGGCGGGGCATTACACAGAAATACAAAAAGAAGTGTTAAAAGAAACATAAAACCTAGTATCATAAAGCACCTCATCCCCAATATTACAATTTTGGCACTTTATAGTATAGTTTGATTACATTTTTTCCCAAATTACAAGTGTTAAGGCCCATAATGGCAAAAAATGCAACACAAAATTGGAAAAAATTAGTTATGTAGCTTCTCTCAACACCAAGTTTAACATGCAATATTTTAAAAGAATGAAAAAAATATTGGTCAAATTCAACATGGATTGAAATTAATCTTCTTTAGCTTTCCAACGATATCGTGTTCACTAAAATCTGATATCTGAGGCAAAAGTTATGAATTTTTGAAAATCTAAATTTGTTCTATAGGAATACGCTCCTTGCAACAAAAAAGTTATACTTTCTAATTCATTGTTGTAAAAAAATTTTATTGAAAATAAAGAGATAATAAAAACTCAAAATATTTTTTGACTATGAAAAATACTCAAAAAAACATTTTTTAATCCAGCAAGCAAATTTTGGAAAAATGAATTAAATTCAACCTTCATCAACCTAAAAAAAGGTGTGCAGTAGTGTTTGGATAATATTTTTTTCTATATCTTCTCGCTATTTGCAAAATCTAAAAATACCCAAATAGTTTTTGAGGCTAAGAAAAATACCCAAAAAAAAAAAATTAATTTGACTAGCAAAAGACCTAGTTATTATGCAAAAATAAAAAAACCCATCCACTCTTTTCTCTAATTTTTATCTTTGATTTTGGTGAAATGAAAGCCAAAAATGACTTTCTTGAGCCTTCCAAAAGCAATGGAATAGCTGAAAAAACTACATCATGATTACCAAATTGTTGCAAACACTCAAATTTTATAAAATATCTACACAAAAATACTCCAGAGATTAAATTTTTTCGTCAAATTTTTCTAATTCTCAAGTTCATAAAGAAACACAAGAGAACAACATAATGGGTTTTTTTGGGAAACCTATAGAAAATTTGTTATCCCCCCTAAATATGTCAAATATGGAAAATAAAGTTGTTATTGTACTTGAATAGCTCTGATACCATGTTAGAATCTAAGAAGATGAATAACCCAGAAAAACTAGTGCAAAGGAATATAAATAAAAATGTGAATGTAAATTATACAAGATCAAAATAATAGCACATAGTTGTCCTTCAAGAGAGAAATATAAATTATATAAACAAAATAGCATTATAAGAATCCAAGAGAAAAATATGCAAAATGCAATTGCAATGCAATACTTAGTATTTCATATGACTAGCTAGGAGTAAGTACATATAAGAAATGAGAGAGGGGAGAGTTGGAAAATACAACCAATGGGAAGAGACCACCACAATTGTTTAAAAAAGGGCAAGGGTAATTCCCTACAGAAGATGCCAATACCTTGCACCCTATCACACTAATTACTCACTTTATTATCCTAAGTAAGCTTAATTAAAAGTGTAAAAAAACCTAGGAATAGAAAAATAAATAACCAACGAAGAAATAAATATCTATACTAACAAAATTGACATGACACAATGTGTTTTCACTAGTTTTTTTGCATTTTTAAAACATTGTGGAGGTGGATTGGGAGGATTAGATGAGTGAAAATCGTTTGAAATTTTGTCGTGGTATGATTTTTTTTTTTTTTGTATAGATGTGTAAAATGGTGTTATTCTATACAAAAAAAATAGCCACATCCCACATACATAGTATTTAGGTTCAAAAGTTGAAGAAACATTGAAATTTTTTACTGCCATCTTTTCATTATTGAATATCCCACAAATATGTCACCAACAATCACATGAAATTAATGCTAGAGAAAAACTAAGTGTAACACTATAAATGCAAGCCACTAGAATATCTACAACTAAATAAAATATATAAATATAATAAGGAAACCAACCAATATGGGAAGTAACCTAGTACTTCAGTGTGTTCGAGTGGATGTGATAGTAGTTTTTGATTTAATGCCCACACTTGTTGATATAATATATAATATTTTTGACAACATTATACCAATAGTTGTGACTTTAAAAGCTATTATTTCTGATTATCACTACCCATTATTGAATCAAATGTATCCCTTAGTTGTAAAAATTAACCGATCATGTGATGCCACATTAGCTGCATAAGTATGCGTCTCCCTTTTGCACGATCATTGGTCTCCCTTTTTTTGGGCTTTTTTGGACACCTTGGCAAAAAAACATGCGATGTAGGAGCATCTTTGGATCTTGGCAATCTTGCATCAACCATAAAATATTTGTTTTCCTATTTTCATGTTTGGTCAGTCTTGGTGTTTCTTTCTACAATCATTCTTTTATATGTTCTAGATATGCGATCCTTACAACATGTTTGTAGCTTTATGTTGGACATTCTCCTAGGTTCACGCATCTTTTTGTTACTTTGCACATAAGATTTTGCAGATTCCTACCGAGACTGTCTTGTTCTTCATGTTTCCAGTCAATCTTCATATTTTTTGATCTTGTGAAGGTCATCTCTATCGGACAACTTTCATTTCTTGATGATGTTACATTGATAGCCAACCTACTTGAGGGATTGTTTTTCATACAATTTCATTCATTGGAAGTTGATCCTGATGATTTGGGTCCTGACCTATTGTTGTAACACATTTACTTTCTTATTGGGAAATGTGAACTTTCTAGGCCGACCTGATGTTTGAGAAGGTTGTATAATCTTATTTGTTCCTAAAGGGGTAGAGTTTCATAAGATTATCTTGCTATAATGGTATCTAAGGATTTTGTAAGGGTTTCTAATTGTAATTAGGATTGTATGCCTTACATGTATGAATGTATGTTGCAGATCTATTGTATATGATTTTTATGATGATAATAAAGAAGGTTGATCTCTCATTTCTCCCTATTTAGCTTGTTGCTTCCATTGTGTAACTCATGCTGCAAGGATCAAACAAATCTCTTTGAGTTCCCTCCATCATTGACTGCATCTAGTGGTATCAAAGAAAGGTTTTCCAACCTAGGGTTTTGCTGGTGGGGTGGCGGAGGAAAGGATCTGGCCTACAGCTATTGAAGATTGTGAAGATGGCTAGGAGAAATGCTACATGTGGAGAAAGGAATAGAGATCCAACTTTCTTGAATTTGCTAAGGCAAATTTATGCTAGATTGGAAGCGGTGGAAACTGCTTAGAGGAGAGGACAACATATAGATGATGCAAGTGATGAAGAAGGAGATGAACATTTATTGAAATATTTTTGAGTCCACTAATTCACCTCCCCCCCCTCTCAGTTATTCTAACACAATATTATTCTTTCCATCAAAAGTAATACAGCCTTTACCAACAATTTTAGTTTCTTTGTCATCACAAAATCTAACATGACCACCATCATACTTGCTAAGTGATAAAAAATTACTTTTATCTCTGGTCATATGATGAGAATAATAACTATCAATCAACCATTCATTTTTCTTTCTTTTAACATACAAAGCATTTTCAACATCATTGTCAACTTCAGCACATATGTTAGTAATATCAATCTCTACTTACGCATCCTCTTCAACATAAAACAAACAATATTCTATCTTTGATTCATCGTCTAAGATACTAGCAGCTTCATTCACATAGTAAGCTTTCTTATTGAACTTCTGAAACTTTTGTCTATGACCTTTCTCTAGAAACCTAGTTTCCAAATGACCAATTTTGCCGCATCAAAAATATTCTAGAGGTAACATACCTTTATACTTTCTGGTACCTTTCTTCAATCTCCTTGAAAAGTTTGCTTAAAATTATTCCTCATCATCACTATATGAATCATCATCTGATTTTGTTTCTTTGAATATCATTTTATATTTTCTCTTGTCTCTTCCAAAATTTCTTAACTCAAATGTTGTCAAGGTACCAAATAACTATTCTTTGGTAAACTTATGTGGATCATATACCTCTTCAATTGCCAATATATTATCATTGTAGTTGTCTAGTAATGTCATAAAGATCTTCCCCATGAAGTCTTCATTGGTATTAGTTCCTCCATTCTTGACTTCATTTACAAAATTTTCAACCCTCTCAAAATATCTTTTGATATTTTCTCCATCGTCCATTCTCATATTCTCATATTGTCTTTTAGCTGCTAGTTTCTTAGATAACTTAACTTTGTCATTCTTGTCATAGATCTCTTTCAAAGTTTTCCAAACTTCATATGCAGTTTTCAAAGAAATAGCCTTAGCTAGTTCAGTTTTTGATAAAGCACTAGTAATCACATAACCCTACCTTTCATTTTCCTCATATGCCTCGATTTCATCCTGAGTGGTAAGCCCATTATGAGGAAATAGATACTTGGTCTTCCACGTGATTCTAGTTCATGTATCCAACTAATACCAAGTATCCTTTCATCTGATATTTTCATGAGCTATAATCTGATCCATCAAACAAAGGGATATCCAATTTGTGTGCCATTAGATCTGACTCAAGTGGTTAAGCTCATTCACCAAGAAACCAAGCATTGATACCAATTCTTTAATAGGATAAATAACTAAGACGGAGGTGAATCAATTATTCCCACCCAGCTTATAATTTTTTTCTTCTATCATTAAATACTTAATCAATAGTATTATCAACTTTAGATTTTTCATTTAAGCACATCAAACATACACATAAATTGTAAGCATTAAGAACACAAAAACATTGATACAGAGAACACCAAGATTTTATGTGGAAACAAAAGATGGGAAAAACCATGGAGAGGATCATTCTCAAGAAATGATTTAAACACCTGTTCAGGTGACACCGGTATGCTGATTTTTTACAAAAAGGTTCATTTCCAAATTCACAAAGCCTCATTATCGATATACAAAGGCTCACTGTTGATACACAAATGATCACTACCGATACACAGAGGCTCACTATCGATACACAAAGGGATATTTATCCACACATGGATACTTATCCTTGATATGTATTTTATGTATATCTACAAAAACTGAATTCCTTTCTCTTATATATATAACATCATAAACATCCACTAGGCTAGCTGGACAATTTGAAATAGGTCACACCAAGACATTCCCATAGTGGTAAAGAATGAAATGAGGACCACCTTAAATATTAAAACATGTCTCTCTCAATCCAATATGATACACCTGTTAGACACCTAGATTTGTACCCTTACCCAAGCTCTCGTAGCCTTGATAATCTAGTGTAACATGGGAGTTGTCTCAAGGTTGTGGGACATTTTTCTAACCGAGACAAGACATCTAGGTTCTAGGTTGGGTCCTCTTGATATGTCACCCAAATTTGCTTCTTAACATAAAAATAAATTCTTGAGGGAAAAGGGATAGAAGGAATGCATGAAAGGGAAATGACTGAAAGCAAATTATCCTACTAGGTGAAACACCAAAGGTAACTTGAATCATAATATATTAACTAATCTCAGCGTGAAACCTTGGATCTAATAGAACACAACCTTCTAGATAGGCTTGCATAAGTATTTCATAGAGAGGTATGAGATAAACAGAGGCTATTCAGGGAAAGAAGTAATTTCATAAATAATATCGTATTCACTATATATAGACATGGACTATGACCTGCAAACAAACATCCATGTCTGCAATCAGGCATAGGAATGAGACAAAATGACAGGGGACTGAAGAATATCCACAAACTCATCTAAATCAGATCATCCATAGTAGTACACAATATTACAAAAAAGAAAGAGGGCTCAGGAATTCCAATATTTCTCTAAAAAATCATTCAATATATTCTAATTTAGTAAGAGAAATTCAGACAAGAAAGCCCAGGGACAGAGAAAATGTCACAAAAAGCCTTGCAATATCTGAATATCAATGAAAGATTATAGACTATAAAAGTCAGAGGGTAGAAAAATGCCATAGATAAATTCTAAGGAAGGAAAACTCTAAGCTCTAAAAGCTCCCAAAACTGACATATATACTCCCCAGCACGCAGGCTTGGAGTCAATCTGATCATATTAGGGTTACAATTGATTGCAATAGAATAATTAGAAAACCCTAACACTGTCAATTTTTCTCATAAATACATTGTAAAAATATCTTTGAGAAACAAATATATCTAGATGAAATCCTTCCTACCACCATAACTGTGCTTTTATGAAGTCAACTGATCCATCTACTTCTTTGCAAGTCATTTCTGTCATAACTTCTGAGATCAGATATTTGAATTTTTTCCTTAAATATTTAAATCCTAACGATCATAAGTGGTGTGGATATCTGTATTGATGGCTGAGATTCAAATCTGATTTTACTTTAAAATGTAGCCACAGGATCCGTTTATCTACCCAGGCATTGTATCATAACCTCAGGTCACCCTTTTCTCTTTATCGCTGAGTCTCCCAATATTTTCACTAACATTAGCTCCTTCCCAAGACTTGGCGACTACATACATCTTTTGCGTTGGTTTCAAATCTCCACTCTGCTTTGACTATCCTCCTTAATCGTGATTCACTGAAAAATTTATGTCTCCGAGTCGCTGAATCATTCCCCTAACTCTGGGTTTATAACGATATCATGCGACTAGAGAGAGTCTATAACTTAAATCATCTTTAAACTCAAGTCACATATGAAGTTGGGAATTACACTGAGTTGCGTGATCTCCAAACCTTTCGCTAACTCTAGGTTATATTAGGAGATTACCTGACTCCCCTCTGATTGACATTTGATCCAATGATCATGCTAAGTCTCCTGATCAAAATGGAATATGATTTTCCTTCATGAGGCTTAGAGACTAGAGGGAGTCTGCGGGTCCTCGGATGATTTGGAATATTCTATTTTAAACACGTGACTTAGAGACCTAATGCAAAGTGTAAATGCACACATGGAAAGTGAAGAACTTAAGTCGCCCAAAAAAGGTAATGAGGAAATAGAACAAGTCTCGGGTAACTAGGGCTTATCAAATACATATAGGTTCTTCAACACTTAGGTTATTTTGCATGGACATGAGTAAAACAGAGACTGAAGGGACTGTAGAGGACACAACAAAGACCAAAAACTTTAAGGTCTTTCTCACAGGCTGGGCTCAACCCTCACGGGAGCCTCATTTTACACCACCTGTAGCCCAAATTTTCATAATGGGGAAAATTTTGGTAACATTCTTGGTGATTTCTATGGGATGTCTACCTATTAGACATTGAGAACTAGTAGCCTTTGACATCCATTGGACATAGAATCATCACTTGATCAAAAATAGAAACTTGGAAACAGATTGAAACTAGGAGGGGAAACAACTAACTACACACGAGCACTTCAAGGAAAGGATGAAATTAATCTAGAAGGTAGGAACAGAGAGCAGGGAAATTATTTACAATATTTACAAGGAAGGACAAACCTCAAAACAAGGTTTCAAATGGAATCCATTTACAGAAATGGGAAAGGGAGAGTTGATAGCTGAAAAGCATTATGTTCCTTGCATTTTGTGATGATGAATGGACCTCCCCAAAAGGAATCAAATTTAGTATGTCTTCCAGGCTTTGATTTGAATTCAACCCATTTGAGGACTACATCCCCAATCTTGAAGTTTCTAGCCCTGGCTCTCCTGTCAAAGCTTTTCTTTGTTTGCATCTGATGGAATTCCATATCTTTCATGGACTTATCTCTGTGTTCTTCTAATTCCATAATCTGAGTATACGTAATCTGCAAGGGAGCTCCTTCTTCAAACAATACATACTGAGTAGCTAAGTCCAAAGCTGGCAATTCAGTTGAAATGGACAACTTAGCTTATGTTCCATACACTAATATGTATGGAGAATTCCCAATGATTTTCTTTGGGGTATTATATCTAACCATAAGGAAGATTTCAGTTTGGTGTGTCAATCTCTTTGGTTGTCTTGTAGGGTCTTCTTGATTATCTTAATCAAATTATTATTGATTGATTCTGCCAAACCATTACCCTGAGGGTAGTAGTTTGAACTTGTGTTCAAATAAACACCATGTTTGACTGCCCATTTAGTCACTCTTAGGCCTATAAATGCTAATGCATTATCTGAAATAATGGAGTCAAGAACACCAAATCTGTGAATTATATCGTCATAAAAGTTTAGGACAACATTCTCATTTGCTTCCTTCAATGCAACTGCCTCTGTCCATCTAGTAAAATAATCTGTTGCAGTAATTATCCATTTATGGCCTACACTAGATGGAGGATTGATTATGCCAATGAAATCTATGCCCCATCTCATGAAAGGTTGCTCTATTCTTATGGGCTGAAGGGGCAAGGTTGCAAGTTTTTCTTTTCCTGCAAACATGGCACATTTGATACATTTCCTTACATAATCATGGCTATCCTTGAAGATAGATGACCAATAGTATCCAACCCTCATGATCTTAAAAGTAGTAGTCTTAGGAGAGAAGTGACCTCCAGATGGTCCATCATGAAATTCAAATAGGACACCTGCTATCTTTTCTGAACATATGCATCTCAAAAGGACACCATTGTGATCTTTTCTGAAAAGAATCTCATCTATTAGCACAAAAGGGACAGATTATAATCTATAGTATCTTCTTTTTGTTGGATCTAGATCTATAGGGAATTCCCCTTTTTTTAAATAATGGATCATGTTAGGTAACCAACCTGCTGCATTGGCATGATCTTATGTTGAATGCATAACTAGAGATGCATCCATTTGCTCTGATTTCTTTGAACTCTCATCCTCTATCAAATGCTTGCAAAGACCTCTTCCTCTAACTAGCTTGGTGATTTGGATATCAATGTCATATTCAATGACCTTGGTAATCCAACCAGCCCTATTTTCATTCATGTCCCTGGAAAGTAAGAATTATTTGACACTAGGGTGAGTAACTTTCAATTATACCTTGTTGTGGGTTAACAGATATCTGAACTTTTTAAGGCTCTTCACCACAACAAGTATGTGTTTCTCCACAAAAGAATATCTTTGTTCATATTCTTCTAAACCTTTGCTAAAGAAAGCAGGGTGAACCCACAATAGTGGGTTACACTTTTTCGGAGGAACGAATTCGTGCTGAAATAAAATATTTTTAATAAAATATGATCATTTAAGCCTTGAGAGGTTCCATTTGAAGGAATTGATTAGAAATG
>MU228172.1:1290055-1303748 GCA_018584345.1 Thuja plicata
TATCTATATATTAAGGTACTATTGAGAAAACTCTTTCCAATGATTATAGTGTTAATATATATTAAGTTTATTATGAATTTGTATTTTTAGTTTTACTAAACATAGATATTTCACTGTATCTCCACCTGTATGTTTGATGCTTATGGAAAAATAGTAAATGAGAGAAAAAAAATTCTAAAAAATATCTATGCCCTAGGTATTGAATTTATCTTTCTATCAAAAAAAAAATTAAAAAAATTGGACAAATACACAAAAATTTATAAGCTATGCAGTCAAGGTATGTCAAAATTATGGCTTAGTCAACTTCAAACGTTAATAAAATATGAAATAATCATGATAATATCATAAAAAAAATTCCATGCCCTCCATATGGATGTTAAAAAACTAAATTTGAAAGAATCACATTGATATCTATTTTAGAAAAAAAGTTATGCTCTACAAAAATAATGTAACTCTTTGAAAATGACGTTTTTAGCAACATACCAATTTTTGTGGGAGAAAGAAAAAACAAATCAAATCAATTCAAAAATAAAAATAAAAAATATATTTAGAATCTAAATAGAAAATCCTAAAATACTCTAATTTACTTCATCTTATTATTCTTAACGGTTTAACGACAATATGCATTTGAATCTAAATTTTTTTTTCAAAATTTAGAGTACAATGTCCGTTCAGGCAAAAAAGTGTAACCCACTATTGTGGGTTCACGGAGCAATAGGTTTCTCCAATCCTTTAGAATTTTCTTGGGTCAATATTGCAGAGATAGCATCTAATCCTACATAAGCATAAAGGATAAAATCCTTACTGAAATTTAGGCTTAACAGGTCAGAAGCTTCTGTCAGAGACTCTTTGATGGCTTGGAATCCGGTTTTCCCTTCTTTGCTCCAACAAAAAGATGTGTTCTTTTTCAACATTGTCGTCAAAGGCTTTAGTAGATCTACAATATTAGGCAAGAAATGCCTGACAAAGTTAATCCTTCCTATGAAATATTGAAGGCTTTTCTTGTGATGTGGTAGGGGTAGCTCTAGAATAGCTGCAATCCTCTCAGGGTCTACTGTAATTCTTTTCTTGGATACTATATATCCTAATATTTTTCCTTCATGGAATGCAAATACACATTTCTTGGGATCAAGAGATATCCCAAATTCTCTACACCTTTCAAATATCTTCCTCAGATGTTTGATATGGTCTGCTACATGTTTAGAATAAATAGTTATGTCATCTAAATAGACAAGAGGCTTTTAAAGGTCATATCCATTGCCTTTTGAAAAGTAGCACCTGCATTAGACAAACCAAAGGGCATATTTTGATAAGCCATGGTCGCCCACTTGGTTGTAAACGCAGTCTTATATTGATCTTCTTTATGAGCCAGGATCTGATTGTATCCTGAGTAGCCATCCAATAATGAAAATCTATCAGATCCAGAGACACATTGTAGAATTTGCTCCATACAGGGTAATGGATGGCAGTCTTTTAGGGATGCCTTATTAAGGTCTCTGAAGTCAACACACAGCCTCAACTCCCCATTCTTCTTCCAAAGAGGAACAAGGTTGGAAACCCAACTAGTGTGCTTAATGGGGTAGATGATACCGCTCTCTATTAATTTGAATACTTATTTATGCATAAGTGGTTCTATCTTGGGGTTTACAGGCCTTTGTTTCTGCCTTACCAATTTGGCATTAGGCTCCAATTCAATGGCATATTGAGAAAGAGAAGGATTAAACACCTTGAGGTTCTCATATTTCCATGCAAATAAATCACTGAATTCTTGAAATAATCGGGTGTCAACTTGCCTTTCTGAATTAGTATTTACCTTCCCAAATTGTAAACTTCTACATGGCTCTAACTTTAATTCAGTACAATGTTATTGTTGGACTACCAGGCCAACTTTACTCTTTTGTGTTTGGTCATCTCTATTGAGGACAAATTCTAGGGTGACAAGTCCCTTAGGCATCTTGTTAGATCTTAGTTGTATCACTTGATCACCATAGTTCTACAATAGTCTGTCTTGTTTATGTTCTAAGAAAACATCCTCTTCAAACAAGAACTGCAAAATTTGTTCGTCACTGTCAAACACTTGCCAATTGACATTGTTATCAGGAATAGAAGGTCTGACGATCACTTTGATATGTTGTTGATCCTTTTCTTTTGAAACATTATTAGGAATTTCATACTGAGATCCAATAGTAGCTAATCTATCTGCATTCTGATTCAATTTCCTAGGGATTGCAACAATATTGAAGGCATGAAGATCTTCAATTGCATCCCAAACTCGATGCTTATATGCCCTCATTATATCAATTTTGGTTGCACTTATCCCTCTTACATGGCTGAAAACCGGCTCATTATCACCATACACTTTTAGGGCTCTGATCCCTCTCTTTCTTGCCCATTCCAATCCATTCACTAGGCTCTCACATTCAGCAGTGTTGCTAGTGCAAGAGAAATTGAACCTAAAGGCTGCATATACTTCTCCCCTTTTGGAGAAACTAGCATTGCACCACCACCAGCACCGTGTCTACTTCTAGCACCATTGAAGTATAGCTCCCAAACTTGGTTGCACTGACCTTGTAATTAGTGTTTGCCTTGGAAAGATTTGGCTCTATGCAACCTTCTTCTTGAATAAAATAAGTCCCCAAACCAGCATCCCAAATAACATTGGCTTTGGCCTCAGAGGCTCTCTGAGATTCTAATTCATCTAGATAGATATCTGGGATACCTTCTAGTTTGGTGGTTGTCTCCCTGATGATTGGAAATTCGTTATCATCAAATTCAAGACAACTTGCATTGAGTACATTGGACACATAAGGTTCTATATGGTGTGCTACCAATGATTCAGACTTGATAGTGACCTTGGTTCCATACCTTGTATGGAAAAGCATGTGAGACCAATCAAAGGAAAGATTGTCTCCTATCTTTGATGTAAACTCCCTTGATAAGCATATATCAAATAAGGCGGGAAGTTCTATGATGTATATGTCAAGTAGGATAGAGAAATTGGGGCTTGCATGGAGGACTAGGTTGGTATCCTTAACTACACCTATTGTGTTTACTGAGGAACCATCAAGCTGGGTAACTTTCTTTTGGAAAGGCTCATATTTTAGAACCAACTGGTTAGCCACTTTCTTAGGCATGACAATGCTAGTAGCCCCACTATCTACCATGCAATTATGTACTCAAGATTTTCCAATAATTAAAGATACATAAAAGGGAGGTGGTTTTGAGTTCCTACCTTGCATGGTACTAGCTTTGGATTTGCTTCTTGGAGTCTCCTCCTTTCGATCAGTGTTAACCAACAATGACTTAGAAACCTCATTTTTTATAGGCTGCTGAGGAATTACCTCTTCAGTCATTTCCTTCTTCAATATCTCAGGTTGTCCCTGAATAGCCAAAGAGTCCCACATAGTCATAGTGACATTTAATTTTTTCATGTTGTCCACAATGTTGAAGGGTACTATTGTGTGTACTCTTTGGTATGTCTTTACTATGATAGGCTCACCCTCCTTGGAAGGTCAATTTTATTTGATTGGAATGATGGGGGCCTTCTTCAGTATTATAGGAGTGAAAGGTTGTGAAGATTCTGCAGATGTAGAAGCCGTAGCCCTATCTCCTATTTGCTCCATGTCTTGAGCTCTTCTTTTAGACCTCGTGTTGGCAGCAATGGTGGATTCATCATTTACTCTATTGAAATCTTGTTGCTCCCAATTGAAAAGAGTAGTCTCATCGTGTTGTGCCTCTTTCTGAGGAGGTGGTTCGCTGGAAGAAGCCTCTGATTGAGTAAGTGAGGCATTTTGAACCATCAGTGCTTGGTGTACCCTCCCATTTAAGCATGTTGTCTGATTATGGGACTGATTGCAAGGGTAACACCACTCCATCTTTGCAGCAAGATTATTTTGACTTGGGACCACATCCCTGACTAGATTTGTAGAATCAAGAGGGCTAGGATTGTAAGTCTGAGATGGTCTCTGATTGTAGTTTTGCCTTTGCCCTTGATAACCTCCCTGATATTGGGGTCTATTCTGCTGATAAGATTGTTCCTAATTCTGATATGGTGGATTGGGGCTTTGATTTTGTTGCTGAAGAGGAGGCCTAATCCCCTATCCTTGCTTATTTATACTAGTCAGCTCATTACTTATTGTTTGTATTAATTTCTTCATCTCTTGCTAACTACTTCTTAATTCTAATAGCTCTTGAGAAGGATCCTCCCTTGTTTCCCCATAATTGGTATTTGCTTGAGGTGTTATGATAGTGGGTATTGGAGTAAATGGAGCTACTTGCAAAGGCATGATTGGTTGTATATTATGGAATATGGGCATGGGTGGCCTTGGGGCTATCAGAAAACTTTGAGCTTCTTGTTTCAACCTTTCTCATAAACATTGAACAGGACTGGATCTTCTATCCTTCACCAATGGAGTCACCAAATATACTCGACAGAAAAACCTCTTTAGGTATTTATTATGCAACCAGTATATCATAGATAGCATAATCTTTGTAAGTAACTTTTATTTTTGTGCTCCAACCGACTATGCCAGAATTGTTATATGGTAGACAAGGTGGGGTGTGCTGAAAATGACCACTTCCTGGTCTGTATTTGATCCTGAAAACCAGTATGCTCTTAGAGAGATGAACTTATTGCTTTTATCTCCAGTCCCACTGGGCATGCCAGAAATGTTAGACACCTAGATTTGCACCCTTACCCAAGCTCTCATAGTCTTGGTAATCTTGTGTAACATGGGAGTTGTCTCAAGGTTGTGGGACCTTTTGCTAATCGAGACAAGACCTCCAGGATCTAGGCTAGTTCCTCTTGATATGTCACCCAAATTTTCTTCTTAACATAAAAATAAATTCTTGAGGGAAAAGGGATAGAAGGAATGCATGAAAGGGAAATGACTGAAAGCAAATTATCCTACTAGGTGATACACCGAAGGTAACTTGAATCATAACATATTAACTAATCTCAGTGTGAAACCTTGGATCTAATAGAACACAACCTTCTAGATAGGCTTGCATAAGTATTTCATAGAGAGGACTAAGATAAACAGAGGATATTTAGGGAAAGAAGTAATTTCACAAAAAATATCATATTCACTATATATAGACACGGACTATGACCTGCAAACAAATATCCACTTCTACAATCAGGCACAGGAATGAGACAAAATGATAGGGGACTGAAGAATATCCACAAAATCATCTAAATCAGATCATCCACACTAGTACACAATATTGCAGAAAGAAAGAGGGCTCAGGAACTCCAATATTTCTCTAAAAAATCATTCAATATATTCTAATTCAATAAGAGAAATTCAAACAAGAAAGCCCAGGGATAGAGAAAATGTCACAAAAAGCCTTGCAATATCTGAATATCAATAAAAGATTGCAGACTGTAAAAGTCAGAGGGAAGAAAAAATGCCATGGATTACTTCTAAGTAAGGAAAACTCTAAGCTCTAAAATCTCCCAAAACTAATATATATACTCCCTAGCACACAGGCTTCGAGTCAATCCGATCATATTAGGGTTACAACTTATTGCAATAGAATAATTAGAAAACCCTAAAACTATCAATTTTTCTCATAAATACATCATAAAAATATCTTTGATCAATTAGATATATCTCTGACATCCTTCCTACCACCATAACTGTGCTTCTATGAAGTCGGTCGATCTATAGATACTTCTCTGCAAGTCATTTCTTTCATAACTTCTGAGATCAGATATTTGAATTTTTTCCTTACATATTGAAATCCTAATGGTCATAGGTGGTGCAGATATCTATATTGATGGTTGAGATTCAAATCTTATTTTACTTTAAAATGTAGCCACAGGATCTATTTATCTATCCAGGCACTACATTATAACCTTGGGTCACCCTTTTCTCTTTATCGCTGAGTCTCCCAATCTTTTCACTAACCTTAGCTCCTTCCTGAGACTTGGCGACTATGTACATCTTTTGCATTTCTTTCAAACCTCCACTCCACTTTGACTATCCTCCTTAATCATGATTCAATAAAACCTTTATGTCTCTGAGTCACTGATTCATTCCCCTAACTCTGGGTTTATATTGAGATTATGCGACTAGAGAGAGTCTGTAACTTAACTCATCTTTAATCTCAAGTCACATATGAAATTGGGAATTACACTGAGTCGCGTGATCTCCAAACCTTTTTCTAACTCTAGGTTATATTAGGAGATTACTCGACTCCCCTCTGATTGACATTTTATCCAACGATCATGCTAAGTCTCCTGATCAAAATGGAATATGCTTTTCCTTCATGAGACTTACAGATTAGAGGGAGTCTGCGGGTCATCGGATGATTTGGAATATTCTATTTTTAACACGTGACTTAGAGACCTAATGCAATATCCTCATGTTATTAAATCTAATTAAATCTGCACTGATAGAGACCTAAGTCAATATGTAATTAAATCTAATTATGTTATTAACTTTATTAGCTATCAACTAACTACCTATCACTAGCTATAATATAACTTACCTATCTACCTAGCAACCTATCACCCTATCCCTTTCAAGATTTCACATCATCTCCCAAGCGGGTGGGGAGGGTGTGAAATCCCAAACATTTTCCCAAGGGCTGCAAAATGTTTAGGGAGGAGAGCTTAAGCAAGGTTCACGCATCAACCAAGGAGGGTGGGGACCATAGCAAAGTCATCCTCCCAAGTGCAGAAAACAAAAAAAAGGTGAATTCAACATGGAAATTCATATGGAGAGGGGATTGTGTGGCATCAAAACCAAGGACATAGTAGCATGTGAAATCCTCCAGTGGTTGAGGTGGGACCCTTAACCTTTTTTCCTTTTCTTCCTCCAACTCTAGTTGTCTCCAAAATTGGAGAGTGGGTGAACACTCACTAAGTTTCTCCAAATCCTCTAAAAATACCCCTAGAAGTGTACTCAAGACTTAGCAATTAATGAGACATGCCCTCTAGTCCTTTTTCCTTACCTCTTGTCTTCCCTCTTAATTATGTGTTTAGTAAGGAGTGTGGGACAAGTTAAATGCATGTGGCCATCTTCATTTTCGCCACTTTTGAAAGGTAGGCATTTTGGAGAGCCATAATGGTGATCTAGGTTTACTTCATAGGTAAAAAATAACCCTAACCCAAGGTACCCCCTTAGGGTTAACTAATTTTGGCCAAAAATACACTCTAGGGTCATTTTTGACCCTTCTAAACTACCCCTAAAGTTCAAATCCGAGTTCCAACTTGATGTGATCCCTACAAGACATCTATATGCAAGTGGGATTAATATAACATCCTATAAGGTTTGGTGATTCTTGCCCAAGCCCTAATTTGACATGTCACCATCCACATGGACAACAAAAGTGTCAAGTGACACCAAGACAAAATATACATCATATTCACAATGACATGTCCAAACAACAACATGAGTTTTAAACTATTAACACACATTCAGATTACATTTACAACAAGGATCACATTACAATGAGGTTTCAATCCCTTATTGGATTAAACCTTGTCTTACTCAATTTACATATGTTTAGCCCTGATTCTCTGAATAATTCCATGGTTCTATTTCCTTCACACTACACTCGAACATCAGTAGTCCAAGATAATAAAATCACATACAATATATATTTTCAATTTATAATTAGCAACATTAATCTATAGCAGTATTAAATTCCTAATTACAATTTTTATACAGAAATGTTTAAAACATAATAATTCTATAATCATCATGACCTAACATCCATGAAATAATTAGGTCTAATCATGATTCGATCTTCTCATCAATTCACTTATCTAAACATATATAATCAAAATCAAACACATGTTCTAGGTCTAATCTATATCAAAATGTAATCTACACAATATAATCATCATTATAACATAATATCTCGAGTCTCTGTCAGGATAATATAAAAAAAGTGTATCAATGTATCAAAACATAAAGTATCAAAGTGTGATCGAGTAGTAAAGCTGTGATGGGTCGGGGTGAGGCCTCACATCCTCCCCCACTAGGCATGAACTTCCTCCTGGAGTTCATCAAAAAGATATGGGTACTGAGATCTCATCTGCGCTACATCCTCCCATGAAGCCATGACCTCATCATAACAATCCCACTAGACCCTAACCTAGTCCAACTCTCGACCTCAGAGTGCAAGAGTCCATTGGGTTATAATATGAATGGGCTCCAATGCTAGCTATCCATCCAACTCCACCTGCAAGGCATCCCAATCTATAATGTGAGACTCATCATAAATATATTTCCATAGCACAGATACATGAAACACATCATGGATGCATGACAAGCTAGGTGGCAAGGCTAGACGGTAGGCAACTGGTCCTATCCTCTCCAATATCTCAAAAGGTCCAAAAAAGCGAGGTGCTAACTTAGAGCCCTTTCCAAAATGGATTGGACTCTTATGCGGGTGCATTCTCAAAAAGACCCTATCTCCAACCATATACTCACGATCAACCTGCTTCACATCTGCATACTTCTTCTGTTGGTCCTGAGCCTCTTTAAGATGCTGTCTAATCAAGACTACCTGTTGCTCCATATCCTTGACCAACTGGGGTCCAATAGATACTCTATCCTCAATCCTGTCCCAACTCAAGGGAGTCCTACAAGGTCTACCGTACAATGCCTGAAATGGTGGCATACCTATAGAAGAATGGTGCCCATTATTATAAACGAACTCGACTAGATGTAGGTATTCCTCCCACTTGACCTAATGGTACATCACATACATATGTAACATATCTTCTAACACCTGGTTAACCTTCTCTAGTTAACATATCTAATTAAATCTACAGGAGGAGTAAATCCTAAATCTTGGGCTTCTTGAGCTAAAGGTTTAACATTTAAATGCACAAGATGAGTAATACCACGCAAGAGATTAACACCTTGATCACTATCACGAAGGACTTTCTTAAGATCCTCTATAGCTTGGATAGAATCTTGATTATGGTTTTCTTTAATAAGCCAATTTCCCATTTTATCAAGTCCAGTTGACAATTTTGGACTTGTTTAGGAGGAACTCTTAAAGCATCATCCTCATCATGAGATGAGTGAGAAGAGTTATGCTCCGTAGAAGGATTGGAATCATGAGTGATCAAATTTTCATCTAGGATCCTAAGGAAAGGAGAGGAAGAATCGGGATCAAAGGAACCCATAAGTCTATGACTTCTTCTAACTGGGATATTGTAGGTAGGACTAGAGGTAGTAAAGCTCATACACCAATGCAATGTAAATGAACTAAACTAAGAAAATATAAATTCAAGAACATACAAGAAGGATAATCTAATATGCATGCAAGATCTAATAGGAAATTTAAATATAACACCAAAAAGAAAGAGTTGTCTATCGCGGGCTCACCAAAATGTAATATTTAAGATAGGAAGATATTAAAAAAATTTAGAATGTAGTATATAAAATGGTTGTTCATTAGAATGTAAGATTAAAATAATGATGTGGGGTAGAAATTGAATGTATTTTTATTATTAGATAAATTGTATTGTTGAGATAGTGGAGAAGGTAAGATTGTCCTCTTAGCCCTAAATTTCACAAATGAAAGATCCACTTTGATCAACTATAAGAAAATGGTTGAAGCACAAATGCATCAATGAATCAGAAATAAGAAGGAAGAAGAAAGCCTTACAATCCTAAATAATAAATGAAGATTATATAATAGAATTGATTGAAACCTTAATTGAAATGAATTGAAGACAAGTGCTAACCTCAAAATATAACAGATCTGGAAAAGCCTATTTTCTGATGTTTGTGTCAGGTTTCGGGAAATTATGCAACTGGATCTAGAACAGAAATGCAGAGACAAACAAAACCCAGAAATATTTTCCTTTTTTGAGTCAGGTTGACCTCGACCTCTTTGGTGGGGCGCAATTGTACTCCAAAATGTTCAACCTTGACCTTCACTACTCTGACAGAAATTCTGTTCGCAGATCTCAAAAGTTGGTTGAAAAGGGTATCTGAATCTTATTAGAGATTTTTTGTCATGTACCTATACCTGCAAGAAAAATGTTTTTTTTTTTGTTTGCGAGGGTTTTCCCTTGGTCAAACCCTGGCTTTGAGATTAACCTTAAAGTGTAATTGAAATTGCATAAATAAACAAAGCAAATAAACTAATTCACCCTTCTTGTATAGAAACCCTTGTGGGGGATTCAAATCCTTGAATCCACAAGTATGTATACACCAAATTAATGTAGAATGTAGAATGTAGGATGTCTCAAATCAAATTTTTGTAGATCTTCAACACCAATCTTGAATTGATCTTGGAATAGGAAGAGGCTTGCATGGATGTGGATACAGAAATCTTCAACAAGAGGGCTCCATAGAGCTTGAATCCTTCAATGACTACCAATGGATCTCCTTGATGAATTGAATGCTTGAATTTCTTTGAATTCTTGAATGCTTGAGAGTAGATGCTTGCTTCAATATATCATGCATAGAGTTGTCTTAGATGATTCATGCTTATGCTTTGTTTCATGGGTTCATGGTTAGAGAAAATGAGAGGAGAAGGCTTCCTTATATATGAATCTAGGGCACAACCTTCTAGAGAGGCCTACATAGGAGAATTAAATTTCAATTAGACCTATACCCTTAGAAGTGGACCTATATTAAATATAATTTCAAGGGTCGTTGCCTCGAAGACTGAAACAGTTGATCTGAAAGCGGGAATTAAATATTTTCGAAGCCCGACATGCAGAAACCCCAGAAACATGAAATCTGGACCCTGGGTCAGGGTCGAGGTCGACTCTGACCTAGGTCAGGGTTGAGTTCAACCTTGACCTAGGTCAAGGTCGAGGTCATCCTTGACCCAGAAGGTCGACCTTGACCCTGAGGTTGAGAATCTCAACTCTGTAGTTTAGGAAGCCAGAAATAGGCCGAAGAGAAGTGGAAAATGAGGCCGAACAGGGGAAAAAGCCAGATCCAAGTCAGGGACCCATTCAAGTTGCTTGACATGACCCCAAACCACTCACTCGGAGGGCTAAACCAGACCAAAATGGAAGTGCTTCCATTTTCCAACTATACACAAATATTTTTTGTTGATTCAAGATTGCCAAATTCACAAGATGCTCATGCATTACTTTTATGCAAGCAAAAGTGAGCCAATAGGATATTTGATTTTCCAGGGAGTAAAATTAGTTTGTGCTATCCACAAAGTATATTAGTAATCTTATACATAATATATGAAACAAAAAATAATAAAATAATATCCAATAAAAAATATATTATTAAAATTAACTAAACTAACTAAATTTATTTATATATGCTCAAAAATTCTAGTAAAATCTAAAAATTATAAATCTTCAACTAGTCATTTAGCAAAAGGCCCATATGGATACTTTTGAGGGTCTGAACAATACTTATAAATCATGTATTTCTTGCACACCCAACTAAGTTGTTGCATATATGTGCTCAGTTCACGCCGCCATGATTTGGTGGCGCAAAATTTAACAGAAGGGGAAGTGGGGACGCATGCATCCATACTCAAATTGCTGAGATGAATGGAGCTTTGGTCTAGTCGATCTTCACCAGGCCACCTCTGGTGGCCCAACTATTTCCATTCCATAGGCTTCCAAATAATCTCATCAGTTGCCTATCAGGATATGCTACGCCCAAAGTTTTATTGTTTTAAAACACTCTTCTAGCTCAACAAAAAATCTACATAGTACCATGTATTATATTTTATAGTCTCTATTGGTATGGATAAACATAAATTAGTTTATGTTTATCCATAGCCATAGCGACTATTGATAACATGCTATGATGATAGTAAATAGCATCTTATATTTGTTTCTATTTAGTATTCATTGTGTCATGTATTACAAGATGATATAGTTCATATTTGTGAAGAGTTCTTGCCGGATGATTTTGATTTCTACTCATGCATATTTACATATTAAACCATATTCAATGTTCCTTAGATGATTCGTCTTGTGAGGAGTGTAGTGAGAATGATTTATGCAAGTTACCTTCTTTTATTAAAAATGATATTGTTTAGCATTATAGTTCTCTTACATTTTATGTAGTAATGAGAGATCATTGGGGCCCAAATAAGTTTAGGGTATTATGCAAGATATCTTTAGTCATCATGAGTGCAATTTGTTCTATCTTTTCAGCTATAAATTTATAAGTGAATAAAGGAAAACTACCAAAACATTAAAAATTATGAAATGACACGTTTATATATAAAGAAGATCAATTTTAAATTTTCTTAAAATTTTCTATATAAATGGTCTAATGCTACAATTATCAATGCTTAACTATGCAATGACATAATGTTCAATTTTTTTTCTCCATCTTATTTTCTAAAATACCTAGACATTATTTATTTAAATTCTTTAAATCAGATCAATAAGTAATATTAACGCTGATATTCATAGATTTTGGATTTGATAAAATAATTGGAACAAGTAAGGAATGAATTTATATCATAATATGAAGATGAATTTATTACTTCATTTCCCAACTATTTAATGCGATAAAAGAATCTTCATTCTATTTCTAAAAATCATTATTATTCTAAATGAAATATTATCGCTTTCTAATTATTTTATAGAAAGAAATAAGAGAAACTTACCTTCTTAAAATGTTATAAAATAAAAATCACATTGTAAATGAAATATTATCACTTTCTATTTATTTATAGAATGAATTAGGGGAAATGACCCATTAATTGTTAGGGGGTCCAATAATCGTTACCTTTAGGTCACCTTGACCCCCCAATTACTAATATTAAAGGAGCCCCAAAAATAACAACACATTGCACTTTGGACGTGCAACTACTAATTATAAATTTAAAAGGGGCATCACTATAATTAGTGCAACAAAAGTTTTCTTTACATTTTAACTTTGCATGATGATGAAATTAAAGAAAAACTTGCCAAATATTTACATCCTTGACAAGAAAGGCCTTACTTAATTAACCTGAAGCTTAGCTTACTATAATTATCATCACATACGTTGCAGACTTGTGGGGGAAATTCAAGTATAATTGCACATGCAATACACTGACGGAGCTCCGTGGAATTCTCTCCTCCACGCGACTTGTAGGTTTGGAAATTTCAGCCGTGGAAATTTTTGTCATTTGACGTCAATTTATAATGAATGATTGATTGATTGATTTTATTTAGAAAATTGTGAGCCAATCAATTAGAAATTGTCTGTACAAATGAAATGAAGTTTCAGAGTAGAAAGGCTTGTATTTGTCTTATCTTTACAACTTCGTTTGTCCACACAATTTCCACTCTTTAACTTTTCGCATTTGATATTTTTCTTCTCTCGAGTACTCGAAAATCATGTGCTACCTAATGTGGCTGAAATATACAAACCTGCAAGTCGTGTGGATTGAATTGCATGCACAGTTTTTTTGACGGGAACTTTCGCTGTATGTTTGAATTTGTCCTTTTTTGACAAGTAGTGAAAGAGATTTGTTTGAAAGAATCAATTAACATAACCTAAAAGAAAGAAGGCTATTTTGTGGGAAGATTATAATTTCTTACCAAGTAAAAGTTGAAGATGATTATATTCTTTTAGGCCCCGTTTGTTTCATGGAATTGGGAGTGACACTTCTCGTTTTTGGGAGTGGCACTTCTCGTTTTTGCGAATCTGACGTTTGTTTCTCTAGATTGCAATTCTGGATTCGTTAAGCAAAACTGGGTTTAGACACCAAAATGAGTGGCATCATCTTCCCA